>PVJI01023800.1:0-22959 GCA_004026765.1 Micronycteris hirsuta
TATAAGGCATGGAGGGATATCAACAGGGGAGTGGTAGGGGGAGAGAGGGGGAAAAGATGCAGAGAATAAGTAGCATAGATGGTAGGTAGAAAACAGACAGGGGGAGGTTAAGAATAGTATAGGAAGTGCAGAAGACAAAGAACTTATGTATATGACCTATGGACAAAAACTAAAGGGCAGGGAATGGGGGGTGGGGGTGGAAGGGAAGAAAGGGGGGGAAATGGGACAACTGTAATAGCATAATCAATAAAATATATTTAAAAAGACAGCAACAAACCCCCCCCACAAAGTCCTAGACCAGTGAGCTCAGGAGATTAAGGACACTGCACCACTGAATCTCACAGGTATTCCACCGTAGAAGTTCATACCATAAACACAGGGAGACATAACACAGCAATTTAAGAAACAGAGGCTAACAAGAAGACTCTCACAAACAATGGAAGACAAAGAAACAATTCCCAAACGAAAGGAAAAGAGGAAGCCCCAGAAAGAATGATCAATGAAACAGAGGTGAGTCAACTATCAAATATTGAGTTCAAAGCATTGGTTATCAGGAAGCTCAATGAGCCCACAGAGAATTACAAGAAACTACAGGGAAACTACAATGAACTCACTGCAAACTATATCAACATGAAAAAGGAAATAGAAACTATCAACAAGGGCCAAGAGGAAGTGAAGAATACAATTTCTGAACTGAAGAACACAGTAGAAGGAATCGAAAGCAGGCTCGATGAAGCAGAGGATTGGATCAGTGAGCTGGAGGACAAGGTAGAAACAAACATCCAGAAAGAGCAAGAAAAGGAAAAGAGGCTCAGAAGGAATGAAGAGGGATTAAGGGAAATTCAGGACAACATGACATGTAATAATACCCATATAATAGGGATACCAGAAGGAGAAGAAGAAGAGCAAAGGATAGAAAACCTGTTTGAAAAAGTAATGATGGAAAACTTCCCTAATCTGATGTGAGAAAAAGTCACACAAATCCAGGAAACACAGAAAGTCCCTATCAAGAGGAACCCAAAGAGGCCCACTTCAAGACACATCATAATTAAAATGGCAAAATTCCGAGATAAAGAGATAATCTTAAAAACAGCAAGGGAGAAACAGGAAGTAACATATAAGGGAGCCCTGATAAGGTTAGCTGCTGACTTCTCAATGGTAACGCTCCAAGCCAGAAGAGAATGGTAAGAAATATTCCAACTAATGAGAACCAGAGGCCTTCAACCAAGGCTACTGTACCCAGCAAGGCTCTCAATCAAGATAGATGGCCAAATAAGGAGCTTCCCAGACAAAAGAAATCTAAAAGAATACACCTCCACCAAACCAGCTCTGCAAGAGATACTAAAGGGACTGCTTTAAGGAAAGGAAGGAAGAGAGAGAGAGAGAGAGAGGAACATAAGTACAAAAAAAAAAAAAAGGCAGTGAATAAGTACCTATCAATAATAACCATAAACATCAATGGATTAAATGCTCCAATCAAAAGACAGAATAGCTGAATGGATAAGAAAGCACGACCCACACATATGCTGCCTACAAGAGACCAACCTCACGACAAAAGACCCACACAGACTGAAAGTGAAGGGCTGGAAACAAATTTTCCAAGCAAACGGACAGGAAAAAAGAGACAGGGTAGCAATACTCAAACAAAATAGACTTCAAAACAAGGGCCATAAACAGAGACACAGAAGGACACTTCATAATACTCAAGGGAAGAATCCACCAAGAAGACATAAACATTGTAAATATATATGCATCCAACATAGGAGCACCCAAATACATGAAAATCTTAGAGGACTTCAAGAAAGACAGTGACAGCAACACAATTATAGTAGGAGATTTTAACACCCCACTGTCAAAAACGGACAGATCTTCCAAACAAAATATGAACAAAGATATTGTGGCATTGAACATTGCTCTAGATCAAATGGACTTAACTGATATATATAGAACATTTCATCCCGAAGAAGCTAAGTACACATTCTTTTCAAATGCACATGGAACATTTTCAAAGATAGACCATATGACAGGACACAAAACAAGCCTCAACAAATTCAAGAAAATTGAAATCATATCAAGTATTTTCTCGAACCACAAGGGACTGAAATTAGAAACCAACCCTAAGGAAAAAACCCAAAACACTCAAAATCATGTAGATTGAATAGCATGCTATTAAACAACGAATGGGTCAAGAATCAGATTAGGGAAGAAATCAAAGTTTCTTGAAAGAAATAAAAATGAACTTACAACAACCTAAAACTTATGGGGCACAGGGAAGGCATTCCTGAGAGAGAAGTTCATAGCAATACAGGCCTACCTAAAAAAGATAGAAACATTTCAAACAAAAAACTAATCCTATGCCTAAAAGAACTCGAGGAACAACTACAAAGACAGCCCAGAGCAAGTAGAAGGAAGGAAATAACCAAGATCAGAGAAGAATTAAGTGACATAGAGACTAAAAGCACAATTCTAAGGACCAATGAATCCAGGAGCTGGTTCTTTGAAAAGATAAACAAAATAGACAAGCCTTTAAGGAGGCTCATCAAGAAAAAAAGAGAGAGGACCCAAATAAACACAATCAGAAATGAAAGAGGAGAGATTACATCTGATACCGCAGAAATACAAAGGATTGTAAGATACTACTTTGAAGAACTGTATGCCAAGAAATATGAAAACCTAGGTGAAATGGACAGATTTCTAGAAAAATATAATCTTCCAAAACTGAATGAAAAAGAGGCAGAAAGCCTGAACCGACCAATAACAGCAGACAAAATTGAAGCAGTAATCAAAAAACTCTGGACACACAAAAGCCCTGTACCAGATGGTTTCACAGGAGAATTCTACAAAGCATTTAAGGAAGAGCTAACCCCTATCCTTCACAGACTATTCCAAAAAATCCAAAATGACGGAAGACTCCCAAACTCTTTTTATGAAGCCAGCATCATCTTAATCTCAAAACCAGATAAAGCCACAACAAAGAAAGAAAACTTCAGGCCAATATCGCTGATGAACATAAATGCTAAAATCCTCAACAAGATACTGGCAAACCACATCCAGCAATACATTAAAAAGATCATACACCATGACCATATGGGATTCATCCCAGGGATGCAAGGATGATACAATATTCACAAATCAATAAACGTAATACCTCACATAAACAAAAGCGAAGATAAAAGTCACATGATCATATCAATAGATGTAGAAAAAGTATTCAATAAGGTACAGCACCCATTTATGATAAAAATACTCAGCAAAGTGGGTATAGAGGGAGCATTCCTCAATATAATAAAGGCCATATATGAGAGACCTACAGCCAACATCATACTCAATGGGCAAAAACTAAAATCTTTCCCACTAAGATCAGGAACAAGACAAGATTGTCCACTATCACCACTTCTATTCAACATAGTACTGGAAGTTTTAGCCACAGCAATCAGACAAGAAAAGGAAATAAAAGGCATCCAAATTGGAAACAAGGAAACAAAATTGTCATTGTTTACAGATGACATGATAGTGTACATAGAAAATCCTATAGACTGCAAAAAAACTTCTCAACCTAATAAATTAATTTGGCAAAACAGCGGGATACCAAATCAATATCCAGAAATCAAAGGTATTTTTGTATACCAACAATGAAACATCAGAAATGAAAATCAGAAAAAAAATCTCATTTGATATAGCAACAAGAAAAATAAAATACCTGGGAATAAACCTAACCAAGGAGGTAAAAGACCTGTACTCAGAAAACTACACAACACTGAAGAAAGAAATCATGGAAGACACAAACAAATGGAAGCATGTACCATGCTCATGGATCCGAAGAATCAACATCATCAAAATGGCCATACTACCCAAAGCAATTTATAGATTTAATGCAATCCCTATCAAAGTACCAATGGCATATTTCACAGATATAGAACAAGCACTTCAAAAATTTATATGGAACCATAAACGACCCTGAATATCTGTTGCAATTTTGAGAAAGAAGAGCAAAGTAGGAGGGATCACAATACCTGATATCAAACTGTATTACAAGGCCACTGTAATCAGTACAGCCTGGTACTGGCATAAAAACAGACAGACAGACCAATGGAACAGAATAGAGAGCCCAGAAATAAACCCAAGTCTCTATGGCCAATTAATTTTCAACAAAAGGAGGAGCAGCATAAAATAGAGTAAAAATAGCCTCTTCAACAAATGCTGTTGGAGAATCTGGACAGCTACATGCAAAAAAATGAAACTCGAGCACCAACTTACACCATACACAAAAATAAATTGAAGGTGGATAAAAGACTTAAATAGAAGTCATGACACCATAAAAGTCCTAGAGGAAAACATCGGTAGGAAAATCTCAGGCATTCCACACAGCAACATCTTCACTGATATGTCCCCTAGAGCAAGGGACATAAAGGAAAGAATAAACAAATGGGACCTCATCAAAATAGAAAGCTTCTGCATACCTAAAGAAAACAATATTAAAATAAGATGAAAACCAACTGCATGGGAAAAGATAGTTGCCAATGATACCTCAGACAAGGTTTTCATCTCCAAAATATATAAAGAACTCACACAACTCCACTCCAGGAAGACAAAAAAAAAAAAAAAATTAAAAATGGGCAAAAGACTTGAACAGACATTTCTCCAAGGGGGGACATACAGAGGACCTAGAGACATATGAAAAGATGCTCAGCATCACTGGCCATCAGAGAGATGCAAATTAAAACCACAATGAGATACCACCTCACACCGGTCAGAATGGCCATCATAAACAAAGCAACAAACAAGTGTTGGAGAGGATGTGGAGAAAACGGAACCCTAGCACACTATTGGTGGGAATGCAACTGGTGAAGCCACTGTGGAAAACAGTATGGAATTTCCTCAGAAAACTGAAAATGGAACTGCCTTTTGACCCAGCAATTCCACTGCTGGGATTATACCCTAAGAGCCTTGAATCACCAATCCAAAAGAACCTATGCACTCCAATGTTCACAGAAGTACAATTTACAGTAGCCAAGTGCTGGAAAAAACCTAAGTGCCCATCAACAAATGAGTGGATGAAGAAACTATGGTACACTTACGGAATGGAATTCTACGCAGCAGAGAGAAAGAAGAAGCTTATACCCTTTGCGGCAGCATGGATGGAACTGGAGATCATTATGCTAAGCGACATAAGCCAGGCGGTGAGGGACAAATACCATATGATCTCACCTTTAACTGGAACATAAACAAAAGAAAAAGCAAGCATAATATAACGAGAGACATTGAAATTAAGAACAATCTAATAATAGCCAGGGGAGAGGGGATTGTGGGGAGAAGGATTTTCAGGAACTACTGTAAAGGACACATGGACAAAACCAAGGGGGAGGGTGGTAGGAAGGGAGGGAGGGAGGTTTGGATGGGGTGGGGAGGAGGGGAGGGGAGAAAATGCAGACAACTGTAATTGAAGAAAAATAAAGTAATAGAAAAAAAAGAACAGAATGAAGAAACAAGAATTCTAGAAAATGAGGAGAGGCTTAGGAAACTTCAGAACATCTTTAAAAAAAATGTAGTTCTGCTCTGGCTGGTGTAGCTCAGTGGGTTGAGCGCAGGCTGTAAACCAAAGGGTTGCTGGTTCAATTTCTAGTCAGGGCACATGCCTGGGTTGCAGGCCAGGTCCCCAGTGGGGGCTACGTGAGAGGTAACTGCACATTGATATTTCTTTCCCTCTCTTTCTCCATTCCTTCCCTTCTGTCTAAAAATAAATAAATAAAATTCTTTAAAAATAAAATGTAGTTCTTATTTTAGGGTACAGGATTAAAGGACAAGATAATACATACAAGTAAAGAAAATTTACAAGGAAAAACTCAAGAAAAGTTTTTCAATTAAAGTATTGTAACATTTTAACTTGATTTAAAACACAACAAAAGAAAGAAAATTGCAAACAAAAATGTTTGTGAATTTTCCAAATATAAATAAATGAAATAGTGTTTAGGCAGTAGGGCTCATGCTGATGACTAGCGCGAAGTAACAAAGTGTACTTTACTTGGAAAAATCATTAATGTGTAAAGAAGCCCAAATTATGGACTGTAGCAGTTTAGTCATCACTGCCATCTTACTTCCAAAATAAAGCCTTGATTAAGCCATTCATACCCTATATTGCTTATAGCGTTACTACAGAGATTGAGGAACTATACACAACAAATGAATTTATTTTCACTATAGGGATAACATATTGTACCTCTCTGCCAATGTTACTTGAAAACCTTCTTCTATGTGAGAACATTTGACAGGAGATATAAACAATTAAATAAATATGCAATGATCTCTCATTACAGTCCTTTAAAGGTGTGTGTTAATTCATGCCATTAACCTTAGGATCTCAGTGTATAGAATCTAAATAGAAATGAGTTGGGGTGACTTTCAAAGTAATGTTGGATCCCTCACTTTATTTATAATCCCACTAGAACTGTTAAGTTGATTTCATAGGCCTATCATTCATTAGTCACTGGGTGGAAGGAGTTAATGAAAATTTTTCCTATTACAACATCCAATCTTGGCAATGAACATCCCCAAACTGCCAAGGAAGTCATTGTTATTGCACAATACATGAGGACCTCGAACTTTACCAAAAGCTTTTAAAAAAATGGAATTAGCCCGGCTGGTGTAGCTCAGTGGATTGAGCAAGGGCTGGGAACCAGAGGGTCCCGGTTCGATTCCCAATTGGGGCACATGCCTGGGTTGCGGGCCAGGTCCCCAGTGAGGGCCATGTGAGAGGCAACCATTCATTGCTCTTTCTCTCTCCCTTCTCCTCTCTCTGAAAATAAATAAATAAAATCTTTAAAAAAATGGAATTATATTTGACATTACCTGACACCTGCATTGATACCGTATGACTAATAAAAGCATGTCAGTTGCCTGGACTGCACCAACAATCAACATGCGCCCAGGATGCACACAAGTACAAATGCAGTAAAAGGAAGTAGTCTTTATTGCCTGTAGGTCACTTCCAGTCAAAGGTACTTTAGTTTGAAGACTGAATGATCAAAGTGCTCATTTTGTCAGTAAGACTTTCTTCTCCTAGGAGGACGATAATAGTGGCATCAACATGTATCATCATGACACCATGATTTTGTTTTCTTTGGATTCTTGTTACATGTTCAAACATAAAAAGAATTATCTGGTAGTTGTCTCTTTTCTTTGCAGCTGGAAAGCATGCTAATAATGCTAAGACAAACTGGACTGAGTGCACTGGGGACCACTCTCCTGTTAGAATGGATGAAAAGATATGATCATTGCTATAAACATGAGGATGGATGGGAATATTTTCACCAGTAAATATGACCCGAGGAGAGTCAAAAGAATATCAACTATTAGACTTAAGTAGAAGTTGAATTTTTTTCCCTTCAGATAAGGTACCTGGTGCACCTTCCATATCTACAATTCACTGTGTAATTGAATTTTGCATACTCTTTTCACTTAAAGTCATTCCAGGAGGTGGGTCATTTTGCAAAGTCAACAGTTTCTTCATTGTCTATGTTTCTGCTACAGTCATTTCTTCAATGATGCCATGATGTTTTTCTGGAGTTTTGATCTGTTCTTTCATTTTGGCTATGTTTCTTTGCCTCCTCATTTTGGCAGCCTTCCTGTGTTTGTTTCTATGCATTAGGTAGAGCTGCTTTGACTCCATATCTTGGTAGTGTGTTCTAATGTAGTAAGTGTCCTACAGGGTCTAGTGGCACAGTCTCCCTGATCACCCATTCTGGGTTTTCGAGGTGTGCCCTGCCTGTGGGCTGAGTACATCCTCCTCTTGTAGTTGAGCCTTGGTTGCTGTTGGCAAGCCAATGGGAGGGATTTACCCAGGCCAGTCAGCTGCAAGGATTGGCTGTGATCACTTGTCACCAACATCCACCCTCTGTGCAGGATTAGCTGTACAAGGACAGGGTGGCTCTGAAGTGGTCTGTAGCTGTCCACTGGGTATGCTGGCCCTGGGGTTTCCTGGGTGGTACAGGCCAAGGTCAGCCCCCACCTGTGTTTTGCACGGGGCTGTCCTTCCTGAGCTATAAAGCAATCTGAGATGGCTACTACTTGTGCTGGGCTGGGAGATTCCCAAGTGAAGCCAAGCTGTGAAGCTATTCTAGCTGCTGCTGCTTGTTTGATAGGATTCAGGATGTTGTGAAGCATGAATCAAGACCCACCATTCATATGGAAAAGCAGCTTGGGAGGCCCATAAGTTGGGTGGGGTGGAATCTCTGGGGATTTCTAAGGAGGTCAAACAGTGTTAGCCAGGTTGATGCAGTCTCAAATATGGCACCAGCCTGCTGGCTCCATGGCTCTGAGCCTCTCCATGGGGAAGGCTCAGATAAGGGACAATGGCCTCTGCTCTCCCTGATGCCAGACACTTCAGGCTTTTCCAGTATGCCTCTGGTGCCCTTCAAGGTGCCACCCCAGTGCTGGAGCTCAGAGGGAGTGAGTGTAAGCAGGGGAGTCCATGTGTGGATTCTTCAAGGGGAACTGCTTGGGGCTCCAGAAGTTTCTTCCACCAATTCAATCCTTGCTGGTTTTTGCAGCCAGAAGTTGTGGGGACTTACCTTCCTGCCACTGGAACCCTGGGCTAGAGGGCCTGATGTGGGGCTGGGCCTGCTCACTCCTGAGATATCCCTATCAAATTTTTATCCACCACACACGGATGTGGGACCAGCATGTTCTGTGTCTGTGCCCCTCCTATCAGTCTTGATAGATGCAGTTCTTTAATTCTGAAGTTGTCAGACTTCCATTCAACTCAATTTCTGATGCTTCTGAGTAATGGTTTTTCTATATTTTAGTTGTAATATTGATGTGGTTGTGCAAAGAAGTGAGCCATGTCTGCCTATACCACCATCTTGACTGGAAGCTCCCCTGAATGTGTATTCTTTAAATCCTTGGTTGTTGGACTTCAATACAGCTTGATATTCTGATGGTTCTGGGTGCTGTTAGTTTTGAAATATGGTTGTAATTCTATGGTTGCATGAGGAGACAAAGCATGTCTACCTATACCTCCATCTTGACCAGAAGATGATGATGATGATGATGATGATGATGATGTGATGATGATGATGATTTTGCTTTGATTTTTAGGTATTACTTTTTAAAATTAAACTTTTTTATCATGGTAAAATATACATAACATAAAATCTGTAATTTCAGTTATTTTTGTACTATATAGTTCAGTGGTATCAACTATATCTACATTGTTGTACAATTATCATCACCAACTACCTCCAGAAATTTTTCATTTTCCATAACTGTAACTTGGTACCCATTAAATAATAACTCTTCTTCCTCTCCTCTTTCCAGGCTCTGGCAACCATCATTCCACTTGCTGTCTGTATAAATCTGACCTACTCTAGGTACCTCATATAAGTGGAATCACATTTTTGTCCTCTTGTGACTGTCTTACTTCATTTAACAGTTGCTACCTTTTAAGTATTTACTTTAATATTATTTTAAAATTATGTAAACTATATATATGGTTACAAAGTCAAACCTGTAAAGCAAGTTTCATTCAGAGAGGTCTAGTTTCTTTTCCTATCCTCCCATCGTTACCATACGCAACTACTGGAATGTTTTCGGTTTATCCTTCCTTTGTACCTTCAGCCCACCTTATTTTTTATACTATGAGCAAACAAATACATATATTTGTATTTATTCCCTCTTCCTTAAAAGGTTGCATATGTAAATAAGTAATAGTATATCACACATGCTTTGTCTTGCTTTATTCACTTATCAGTATATCATGGATATCATTACTTATTATACGAAGACAAGAAGTTCTCAGTTCTCATTTATCTTACAGCTCTTAACTCAAAAGTCTTAACTGATTTGACAGCTACAATGCTAATGATGTTTAGGAATACAGTTGGAATTACATACCATATACTTCCCTAATACTTGCTGAAAATCTGTAGCAACTGCATTTGAAGGAGAAAAATGTTCTTGTGACATCAAAGGATTTCTCAGAAAAATATCACTAACCTGGGGAAGTGAAAATGGAAATATGTAAACTATATAAATAATTTCAAATGGATAAATACAGAGTTAATGTTTATTTGAAGCCAAGTCTGGCAGAAACCTGAAATAAAAGAAACCAGGACACTTCAAGATTTTTGGTGGCATGGTGTCCTTTCTATTTAAAGATGCAGTTATTTATGAAAACTGCTGTCCAGTCTTCTCCACTGCTGTAGTACAGATTACAACCTCATACTATGAGATTACATGTGCTTCCTTAATTCTTTGGTTTATCTGAGGACTTGAGGGAAAGAGAAGATCTTTACCTCTGGCAAACAAGGAAACATGGGAGTCTATGATATTTTCCAAATAAGTACTTATTTTCCTTTCCTGCTCCTACCCTCAAACTCCATTCAATGACAATAAAACAATCTCAACTATATGTCATGATACCATCTTTTAAACCTTGTAGAGTTGTTATAGGACATCGCAAAATTTCAAGAAAAAATTCTGACAGTTGTTTGTACAACATGTATTCCCTAGAGGTAGTGGTAAAAATTATAGTTAGCAATTTTGTGTCATCTGATTGTGGAAAGGCACTAAAATTGGGATATTTTGTCATAATGGAAGAGAGAAAAAATTATAGTCAATTAAATGGCTGATAGTGTTTAGCATCAAGACTCTAAGAATTGTCTAGGCATAACTGTCACTCACTGTAGAGTGACAATATTAGGCCTAATAACTTTTGATTCTGAATATAGTTAAGTTTGAGCTGTGTTAAAACAAGTTGGCACACAACACAAATAAAATATATGTATGACTCATGAATGTGACTTGACTGAAGAATAACATTTAGTAATGATTTTATAGCTGACTGATTTTTCCATTAGTATTTTTATTAAAATATTTATCCTGAATTACATATTTAAAAATAAAATAGAATATTAGTAATATTTACTTTAAAAAATAAGAAACAAACATATTATCTGGACCATAAAGTCACCAGAACTATGGTTTAGCCCTTGTCTGTTACTGAGACTGACTTGTACAAAGTCTTTTTTTTAATTTTTAATTTTATTTATTTATTTTTAGACAGAAAGAAATGGAGGGAGAAAGAGATGGGGAGAAACATCAATGTCTGGTTGCATCTCACATGGCCTTCCTGGGGACCTGGCCTGCAACCCAGGCATGTGCCCTGACTGGGAATCGAACCGGCGACCTTTTGGTTCACAGCCCGAGCTCAATCCACTGAGCTACACCAGCCAGGACAAAGTCTTACTCTGGTTGGAGATCAAACTCTGGGTGCCAGTGAGCAACAGGTGATAGGTACTGAGAAAGTTGATAGCCATTTAAGAAATTTATAAAGTCTTATGTATCCACATAAGTACATACAAAGTCTGTCCAGAAGGTATCCAGCCATGTAATGTTAAAAACAGAGACATTTATTGAAGAAGACACAAGACACAAGAAACACTGTACAGAGGACAGTGATGCCTCTGTCCCCTTCAAAGCAGGCACCTTGGGACCTCACACAGTTCTCCCAATCACCATCAGCTGCCCCATCGAATTCTCCTAAATCTCATCAACAGTCTGAAAGCTCTTCCCTTCAAAGATGATTTTAGTTTTAGGAAAAGCCAGAAGTTATGGGATGCCAAATCTGGGCTGTAAGGGGGCTGAGTCACCTGGGGATTTGATGTTTCGACAAAAAACTCTCCACAAGACATGACATGTGAGCAGGCATGTTGTCCTGATGAAGCTGCCAGTCACCCATTTACCCATAGCTGCAGCCTTCTGGATCATATGAATAGTTTCCATGGAGGAATGTTCAAGTTTAGTGCAAAATTTGATGCAGATCGTTGCTCTACCTACTTAGTCATTTTGAATGTGATGGCCACACAGTACACACGGTCACTCAATGGTGTCTACTGCCCCCACTGACTAGTACAGTGAAGTCATCATTGTTCACGCATGTGCATTCCAGTCCACTCTCCTTGGCTGCCAGGTTACATTGATGTTATGCAAACTGTTCTCATTATATTAACAATGGCTGGACTTTTTCTGGACAGACCTCATATACATAAGTCCTCTTTTTACGATATTTTATATTTGCTGTTAATTTTCAGGGAAAACTTTCCCTAAAGATAGTATGCCTTGATTTAAAAAATTCTTTCATTAATTCATGAAAGAATTATAATTAATTCATGTTTTCTTCCAGAAGTATGTCATATGTAATTATTTGTAAATTAAATACATATGTTATCGAGAAAGTATTTTAAGCCCTGGCTGGTGTGGCTCTGTGGGTTGAGCATTGGCTTGGAAACTGAAAGGTCACCGGTTCAATTCCCAATCAGGGCACATGCCTGGGCTGTGAGCCAGGACAGTTCCCACAACTGATTGATGTTTCTCTCCCTCTCTTCCTCCCTCCCTTCCCCTTTCTCTAGAAATGAATAAATAAAGTCTTTATTTAAAAAAAATTTAAAAGAAAGTATTTGAAATATTACTAAAGCTTCATTTCTTTCTTACTTTTAAAGAAAAAAAATAAATATAAAGAGAGATTCTAATAGGTCTGAGTGTATTGTCTTTATAGATCTTACTTCAGAGTTGGTGGAAGTATGGAAACAGGAGACAAATGAGGAATGAGGGTATGAAATCTCTGAAGGTCATTAAAAGCTATGCTTTAATGATCTTTTTGTTTAGTGACATTATCACTAATAAACTATAATAGAGACTTCATAATTTCACATACTGAAAAGGTCCTTAAAGTAATATAAGAAATTACTTACATTTTTAAGAAATGCAGATGGTGTTACACTATCCAATGCATTGTCTGAGGCACATAGGTAAATGATCCCATCAATAAAGAGGCTATGATAGACAAAGCTTTGAAAAGAATACATTCATTTACATGATAATATTAAAGAAATTAAGTACCTATGCAGCAAACATAATTTTGTCTTCAAGCTCTCATTAATGGTATAAAAGCTACATAGATAACTTTTATAGTCAGAATAATTTGAATATTTTTCATATATTTAAAAAATTAAATTATGTTAAATAAAAACAATTTGTGTATTTAAAATAAATTATATAAACAATAAATTACAATAAGAGAAAACTCATATAGATATAGAAAACTCTAATAATCAAATCAAATATAATCATATTCCAAGCTTGAATCAATATTCTGATCAATAGAAAATGCTATGTTCACTGATTTTTACTGTCCCTATATTTTTAGGTAGTCATATCCAATTTTGGCACTTCTTGGCTTTCTATCATGATAAATTAGAATTTAAATGTTGTAAACTGCCAATACATACCAAATATATTGGGGAATATGACAAGTTGAGGAACAGGAATTAAACGCCCCTCTAGTATGCCAAGTGTAGCTTATCCTGACCACTCCCACTTCTAGACCTTTTGTGCCTTCTAAGAGTCACGCATTAAGAGGCTAGAAGACTCTTGGAAAGTGCCTACACCTTTATTGCCCAACAATCTAGAAACCGTAGGTAAATGGCAACAAAAATAGTTGCTTGGTGCCTAGGCTTTAATTTAGTTGTTTTGAACACTTTTTTCCAAATAGTTAACAGACAACAGACCTGGTCAAATGCTAAAGTGGATATACATGAGAATGAGAAGCTCAGAGACACACAGAAAAGAACCTAGAGGCAGAAAATTATGTTCTTTCAATATAAATCCCTTTATAAGGTATCATAAATACAATATGCCACAAATATTTTTAATGATGATATTGATTGATACACAAAATCCCCATTTGGAAAATATTTTTATTTCTAAGTTGGGCGAAGTCTTTGCTGAAAAAGTTGCTAATTCTACCATCTCTACCAAAGTTATATAATGTGATTTGAAGTAAATTGATGATGGATATAAAAGGAGATATTTTAAATTTTACTTAGTATGTTATTAGTAACACTCAGAAACCATATTTAAATGTTAAAAAAACATGAATATTTGATGTCTAGGATATATTATTAACTGACAAAAGCAAAGTAGAGACGGTGTGTACCATGTACAACCATTTATCTATCATTTTCATATACTACCAAGGGAAGTACAAATATATATATATGTGTCTCTTATAGAAAAAAGAAAAGAAAATGATACACTAAAAACCTACTCAAAATGATAACCTATATAAGGGGTAGAGAGAGTGTAGTGTAGACAGCAAAGACGTGAAAATTAGACTTCTTAAAGGAATGTGTTTTTTAGACTTGACTTTGGAACCATATAACTGCATAACTAGAAAATGTTATTAAATCAAATTTTGAATACAATCTTTAAAAATAAAAAACAAAACAAAAACAATGAAGCTAACTTTATATTGAGTAACCCAAGCAAGAGCTGATGGTGATGTGGTTCCTATGGTATTGGTGGAAGTTGTTAGATTCTGGATATATTTGGAAGGTAAAGGCAACAGGATTTGCTGATGGGTTGGATTTGGTTATAAACGAGAGAAAAGTCAATGATCATAAAGGTTTTAAGCCTGAGGAACTGGGAAGTTGATGTGTGGAAGACTGCAGGAGGAGGCTTGGTTTTAGACCTAAGTTTGAGATGCCTATGAGACATCCAACAGAGATGTGGAATGGGCAGCTGGATATATGAGTTTGGAATTCAGGGAAGAGGTCCTCAAAAGATTCAAATTAGAATGTACAATACTATATAGATGAGTATATTGTAGATGAGGAAAATGTCTTTTTTTGAAATCATCTTGCTAATAAGTGGGAGCAAAGCTAGAATATCACCATTTTGCAATCTCCAATAAATTAATGGCTCTAGGGTGTAGACGATGAATATCAAGGGCTGATAGCCTGTCAAAAGGAGGTATACACAGCCATTATGGACCATCTGATGAAAAAACACCTATAGTCTTGCCAAAGGCATCAAGCCTCTTGATCCAGTTCTTTGGAACGTGATGAACTGCATTTTCAGTATGCAATCAGCAAACTTAGACTGTAAGAAACTCTATAGGTTCTTCAACAATAAATTGTAAGGGAAGGACAGGAATGGAGGGATTCCCTGGAGAAATGGAGGAATATGTGGACTAAAGATATTTAAATAACACCAAATAAAAAATGGGCAGTATCAGGCTCTAATATATGAGATATATATTTTGCTGCTGAGGCAATGGAGAAACAGGGTAACAGACTGCTGTGGCAGTTGAAATGGTGGCTGATCTGGGGAAAAGGGAGAAAGCTGTGACTGGACCAGACATATGGTGGGCATTTTGGGGGTAGTTAGTAGTGTTCTATTTTTTGGGCTTAGGTGGCAGTTGCACTTGGTAGGGGAGTTGACTTATAAAACTTCATAAAGTGATACATTAGCTTGATGTGGTTTTTATATTAAAAAATCTTTTGACCCCTATTACCCATTTCTCCATCCCCACACTCCCCACCAACCCATACATCTGGCAACCACTAATCTGTTCTCTGTATCTATAAACTTGGTTTTGGTTTCTGTATTATTTTTATTTTTTGAATGGTCTTATTGAAGGTATTTTCAGGTGGAAATTGTCTTTTTTATTAATAAAATATTTTCGGTATACCAAAAAAGTATGGAGAATAAGAACAGGAACACTTGTAGACCCATCAATTTAGTTAAAATGTTACAGAAACAGTTAATGTTCCCTGTATATTCTTCCTCAATTTCATTGTTCTCCCTTCACTTTGCAGAGGTTAGCATTTTCTTGAATTTGGTGTTTATTGTTCCCAAGCATGATTTTATACTTTTATGAGGTATATATGAGGGCAGACCCCCCCGAAATGGAATTTACTTATAAAAAATTGTGTATTCTTACATGTTTAAACTTCAGTCACCTTCAAAGTAATCTCCATTTGATGCAATACACCTATTGAGACTTTTTCCCACTGCTCAAAACAGTTTTTGAACTTGGTGATTTCGGCACCTTTTAGTGCTTCTGCTGTTTTTTGTTTTACCTCTTCCACATTGGCAAAATGTTTCCCTTTGAGGAATTTTTCATCAGGGAAAACAAAAAGAAAAGTCAGGGCAATAGCAAGTGAATAGGGAGGGTGGGGCCAAGGGTCAGGTCATTTTTTTGTCAAAAAACTGCTGAATACTCAGCAGGGTGTGGGCAGGTGTGCCTGTAAATCACCCATCATGATATTGGCAAAGCGTTGAGTCTTCAAAAAAAATTCACTGAAGCCAAACACAGCCTCTCACAATGACGCCAGGTACACTGATACAGGTGGGTTCCTAGAACACTCACCTAGTGGGGGAAACCTATGTTATAAGGGACCCGCCCTCTAGAAGATAATTCTGGTTTTTTGGGGGGTCCTTTTTCATAGATGTTCTCCTTTCTGAGGGTTAAATCAAGAGTGTGTGCAACTAATATATTTTGTCATCATATCATTATCATTGGAATTATTAGCTGATGATTGTTAAAAAGTAGAGTTTTATTAGAATGTACCTTACCTTCCCATTTGAATTGTGGTCTTTGGTTCAGCTCTAAGAAGCACTAGTCTAAGCACTGTTGCTGCTGTTTCCTAAAAAGAAATTGTCAGTGTTTACTTTATAGAAGATTGAAGTACTTTTCATTACTCCTCTCCTAAATTTACTTATGTTCTGATCAGTTTATTCAGGGACTACTATTTACTAGGAGAACTTACGAGTGGTTATTTACAATTCATGGTAAGAGGCAAGTTACTGTGAAATACTCATATGAATATTCAGATTCATGTAAATCTGAAGGAAAGTATTAAAATTACATGAATATGGGGTCTGTCCAGAAAAAGTCCAGCCATTGTTAATATAATGAGAACAGTTTGCATAACATCAATGTAACCTGGCAGCCAAGGAGAGTAGACTGGAATGCACATGCGTGAACAATGATGACTTCACTGTACTAGTCAGTGGGGGCAGTAGACACCATTGAGTGACCGTGTGTACTGTGTGGCCATCACACATTCAAAATGACTAAGTAGGTAGAGCAACGATCTGCATCAAATTTTGCACTAAACTTGAACATTCCTCCATGGAAATTATTCACATGATCCAGAAGGCCACAGCTATGGGTAAATGGGGGACTGGCAGCTTCATCAGGACAACATGCCTGCTCACGTGTCATGTCTTGTGGAGAGTTTTTTGTCGAAACATCAAATCACCCAGGTGACTCAGCCCCCTTACAGCCCAGATTTGGCATCCTGTAACTTCTGGCTTTTCCTAAAACTAAAATCATCTTTGAAGGGAAGAGCTTTCAGACTGTTGATGAGATTTAGGAGAATTCGATGGGGCAGCTGATGGTGATTGGGAGAACTGTGTGAGGTCCCAAGGTGCCTGCTTTGAAGGGGACAGAGGCATCATTGTCCTCTGTACAGTGTTTCTTGTGTCTTGTGTCTTCTTCAATAAATGTCTCTGTTTTTAACATTACATGGCTGGATATCTTTTGAGTAGACCTCGTAGTACACATATACTGTGTGTGTGTACGTACACATGCACACAAGTATGGGTTGTACTAGATAATCAGTCTTATTTTTCCAGTCACATCTTATATATGGCTTCAAGGAGGGGAAGCACTATCTAACCAAATATCTTTTCAGTGACTTCTGGTCACTGAAACTATAAATACAATGTTAATGAATTAAAAGTATTCAACTCTTGTTCTCTGAATACCTTAAGTCTTCTTTTAAGATAAAAATTTTATTCACTATTATTCACTGATCTCTTTCTATGAAACAAATAATTGCTCAGATCTGTTATACCTGTTTTTTGTACGGCTCATTCTTTGATTAAAATTTGTAATCTGTTAACAATAATCCAGAGTACTTTAAATATAGTTAACTGCATGAAATCCCATTGCTTTTCTTTAAAAGTGTGAAAGGAACCTGAAAGTTACCTAAGAAAACTTGAATAACTACATTCTTAATTAACTTTTCCACTTTCACAAAATGACACTTGAAATAAAAACTTTGGGGGAGGTTAAAACTTATTATTAATGGTAGAGAGTAAAGCTTGAAATTCTTGGTATTGCCTGAGAAATCCAGGTGCTATTCTCTAGGAAAGGATTTCCTAAGAAACACAAAAGATTAAGGAATATATCGACTTTCAGTTACTTATTACCATTAGTGCAACATATTTTCCTAGTTTTCCCCATGTGTCTTATTTAGAGTATGTAATCAATAAAACAGTAGCAAAATTTGAAACAAAGCAAATGGCAACATGAGGCAGTAAAGGAATAAAGTGGTGCACAACTTTAGAAAGAGATTTGTCTGGGTCTGTTTCTTTGTGTGGAGAATGAAGGAATTGGACAAGATGATCTCTAGGATCCCATCCAGCTGTAGGACCCTATAATTGCAATTGATTTGATCTCATGATTAAGCTTTGGAAGGTACTAATACTTTTCTGAGGAGTATAAATTATTTGTGACATTAATATTTAGCACTGATAAAATACATGGTAGAACTCTCCTTTAAAACACCTTGCCACTGCTTTCCTTCTCCCTGGTCAGCTTTTTACACAGCAGTCATTCTAAGCCTTTAATCCTTTCCTCCAACTGCTTGCTGCTCCACCCTCTTTCGATTCCTCACCTTCCTGCATGGTTCTTAAAGAGTGGCCATTGTGTTTATAAACTCCTTCAACTTTCCGCCTCTCTCCCTTCTTAATTAATTAAACATGTATTGAGGACCTACTGTATAAAGACAGAGAGGAAGACAGTCCCTGTTCTGAAGGAGTCTGACAGCAGAGACTAGTAAAAGAAGATTCTATTATCAGCCCGGCTGGTGTGGCTCAGTGGATTGAGCGCGGGCTGGGAACCAGAGGGTCCCGGTTCGATTCCCGGTTGGGGCACATGCCTGGGTTGCAGGCCAGGTCCACAGTGAGGACCATGTGAGAGGCAACCAACCATACATTGCTCCCCCCTTCCTCTCTCTGAAAAATAAATAAAATCTTTAAAAAAAAAAGAAGATTCTATTATCAGCCTGGTAAGTGCTTTGATAAAGGAGTGTAAAATGAGAAAAGTCTCAAAGTGAAGAAGAGGGTATACCGCATTTAAAAAGCGGAGACAAGAGGGTTCCAGAGAACAAGAGGGTTCCAGAGAGAGGGAAGAGGGGATTAAAGGGAGACGCTGGTGAGACTGGACAGCAGTATGAAGGTCAGCATAGCTGGAGCACAAAGATATGTGGGGGAAGAGGAGATCATGGAAAAGCCCTACCAGGGAGGGCCTTGAATGCCAGGCTAAGTAGTACGGGCGTTATTTTGTACATAAGCAGGGGAGTGGCATGAGCATATTTGCTTTTAGGAACAACCACTTGAGCAGCGGTGTGGAGGCTGGTTTTGAGAGGGGTAAGGCTGAAACCTGGGAGAGATCAGTTAGGAGGCACTTTCAGTAACCCTTGGCGACATGAAGGAGGGCCTATATGATGGCACGGTTCAGAAACAAACATTCAAGACGTACTCAGGAGACAGAACTAACAGAATTTGGTGACAGAAAGCCAATGTGAAGGTGAAGAAGAAAGAAAAATTGAAGGTGACTCCCAGTTTCCACTTGAATGGCTCAGTAGAGCTACTCAGCAAGATTAGAAATATGCAAGGAGGAATAAATTAGGAAAGAATTAATTTAGTTCTATTAGGCAATATAACTGCGGAGACAGATTACTTTGGAAGTGGATTTGACATTGATCAAAGTAAAGGTGCCAGGGTTGTGAATGAATGTGTCAAGTTAAAAGAGGACTGAAGGTAGTGCCCTGGGGAAAATGGCATTTAAAGGATTGGGAAAGAGGAGAGCCCCGAAAGGAGACCGAGTCCTGTGTGTCCATATCCACACCCTTCATTTCCCCAAGAGAACGATGGCATTCCTTGAATCCATGGCTCACATATCCACTGTTACATTGGATGCCATTCCTTTGTGCTCCTTCAGGTCTTGTTCCACCAATAGTTCCCTCTTTTCTTATATCTCCAAACTCTTCCCGTTAGCATACATACACGTAAAAGTTTCCTCTGTACTAAAAAAGGAGGCCCCTTCCTGGGCCATGCTTCTTCTAACTTTCACTGTATCTCATTCCCTTTCTAAATTCTTGAAAGAATAATCTAACTTCACTCTCCTTACTTCCTTATCACACATTCACCTGGCTTAAAGCAATCTGCCTTCTGCTTCTACCACTTCTACAAACTGCTAACTGTAAGATCACCGATTATATAACTGTTGAGTCCAATAAACACCTTTTAGATCTTGTTAGAATTCTCTGGGGCATGAAACATTCATGTAACTTTCTTTTCCTGGCTTTCAGGACACTACCGCTCTCATTATCTATTCTGTTCTTGAACAGTGTTCTGCCTTTGGTCCTCTTCTCTTTTCACTCCCTACACTTTTCTGCAGCAATCTCCCGCCCTTCTACTATATTCAACTGTTACCCTGACCCTCTGAGTGCTACCTATTGAACATTTTTATTACTTAAAGCTTCTGGGAATAGATGGAATAAATACACAAATAGATTGGCTATTTTCAACAGACAACAAAATTCAACCTGTCCCAAACTGTACTCTCCTCCCCTGCATCGATTCCCCCACAATCCTGTTCATCTGTATTTTCTATTTTCGCACCCAAGGAAAAAAATGCCAAATCATCAAATTGTACACCTTAAACTTACACAATGTTATATGTCAATTCTGAGTAGAACTGAGGTGGTGGTGGTGGTGGAGTAAGAATAATCCTAGACAGGACCCTGTCACAAACTCCTGAGGATTAGTGTTACAAAGTCTTGTTTTCAGATCTGCCCCGGCCTTTCTATCTGTACTGTCATTGCCTTAGTTCAGGCCCTATGGTCGTCTACACAAACTGTAACAGTACCACCCTAACTAGTTCTCTCTCCCCCAATCCACCTTCTGGATTGTAACGGGACCAAATTTACCAGAAGATGAATCAGATCATGCTAATCCTTTATTTATATTTAATTGCTTCCAAGTTTCTCTAGGATAAGAAAACAAAATAGGACCCTTCATTAACTATCCTCTGACTGCTTTTCTGACTTCATCTTTAGCCCCTACATACTATATACTAGGACCTTGGGTGCTAGTCCTGAGGTTCTTTAGGTTGGCCGTTTCCTCTGCACGGAGACCCTATTTCCCTTCCCTGTGCCAAGCACCCTAAAATTTCCTCATCTGTGATCAGCAAGCAGCCACCCATCCTGAGTGTTACAGGAGCAGTCACCGAAATATATTTAACACTGTAGGACACCTATATACAGCCCTCGGACATTTTAAAGGGACAAGTTCATCAAGTGACAGCTCCAGGTGTCGTCTTCTCTTCATTACTGCATGCCCCACCCTTTCAGAGATTACGCGACTAACACATATTTAATATGTGTGTGCTGAGCTGCCGATCATTTCTCTGCAGGGGTGAGAAAACCCTTAAGGGGGTCTGCAGGACTGAACACGGCTCTTAATCGCCGCCAAAGGGGCCACGTGCAGCACCAACTCTAACCCCTAGGTGGCGACCGAGCGGCTGCAGCCGGGGGTTCACCGCCTAGCCGACGCCGCCACGTACAGGGGCGAGGCCTCTGTTCCCGCTCATGGCCCATTGGGCCGCCTGGCAGCGACGCGTCCTGAGGGGCGAGCCATGCCGGTACCACCTTTTAAAGGCAGAACGCGTGAAGGCTGAGACGACGACTTAGGAATACCTGAAAGGAGCCTCCGGTCAAAGCCAGATCCGCTAGGATCGCTCGGCCGTTAGCGATGCAGCTGTAGGTGATCGTCATACTGGGCGGGCCAGTGAAGGAAGGGTTCCCGCAGGCCCTAACCGCCGGAGACAGCCTCAGGGCAGTGACTGGGGGCGGGGCTCGGGGAAGGGGGCGGTGCCAACGCCGGTGCCCGGAGCGATTGATTGGCAGCCAGGTGGGCGGGGCTATTTCTTGCCGGGGCTAAACCTGTGTGAACGCTGGCTGAGCGGCAGAGGGAGACGGGGGCCTGTGGAAGGGGACAATCGGCGAGTCTCTGGAAAAACTACCTTTGGGTGAGTGAAGCTCTTCTTTGTGGTCATTCTCAAAATCATTTAAGAGCCAGTTTACTTCACAGTGCCCACCTACTACATAGAGTTCATTCATAATCTAACATGTTAAATATAGACCTTGATTAAAAATAAAATCCATTAATTAACTGAACAAGCGTTGGTTGAAGTCCCACAATGCGCTAACTTCCTTAGATTAACAAGTATGCATAGTTGTAAGCGTCAGGCCCTCAGTTTGAGGAGTTCGTATTCTAGAAGTGGTTACAGAGGCACATGCAGATAAATGCCAGTCTCAAGTGCTGTATGTGTGTGTGTTATGATGGAAAGATAAACTAGGTTGCAAAAGCTGGACTGAAGGCAGTTAATCCTTGCGAGAGGGAGCAAAACTTTCAAAGTCAATGTCCGACTTAGAGGGTGGGTTGGAATCCTCTAACTGGGAAGGAAAGATAAGACAGTCCAAGCAGAGGGAAGAGATCTTTAAGGCTTGAAGGAAGGCAGGTGAGTTTAGAGAACGGATATAAGTGAGTGTGGCAGACGGAAGGCATATGGTGGAGTGAGCAGGAGATGAGAAGGGTAGTGTTGGTAGAATGACTTTTGTTACACCAGATCTTGAGTTTCTTGACAAGAATTTTTTAATGTATAAGCTTAAGATAAACATGTATGTTCATTAGCAAGGTGTTGTGGAAGAATGGAAAGAGGTCAAATAAAACTTGGATTCAGATATAGACATTGCTATTTATTCTGGGCCTTTAGTGCAACTTAACCTTTCTGAGACTCAGTATCCTAATCTACAAAATGAGGATAGTTGCCAAGTTCAAATTAAGTAATTATGCACAATTCTTAGCATATATAGATAAGGAATTGCAATCCTTATGTAATAAGTACGTTAATGAAAATTACTTTCTTGCTCCCAATGGTATAACTTAAAAGGAAAAACAATGTCCTTCTGGGGTGCCTGGCAGGAGGTAAAGACAGGTAGTAATTGAGTTTATATTAACCCAGTACAATCAATTGGATTTGAT
>PVJI01023801.1:0-22952 GCA_004026765.1 Micronycteris hirsuta
TCAAGGTCTTATCCCCACAGGCAGGCGCTTCCACGATCAGCACCACGCAGCAGAGCGGGACCTTTTTACAACCAACGTGCCTACGCTGGCACATCGAAGTCACCCAAAGTCCATAGTCCACCTCTTGTTGCTATGCGGGTTTGGGAAAACTCATTTAATCTATGTGTTTGGGGAAAAATACAATACATGACATATACTATCCATATAATATCATATAGAGTATTTTCACTGTCCTAAAATCTCTCTGTACTTTGCCTTACTCATCATTCCCCCTCATCCCTGGCACCCTTGGTTTTTGCTCTAGAAGGGAGCAAAGGCAAGCGAAACAAGAGCCAAAGAACGTCTGTCTTCCTCCTGAGTTACAGTTTGAAGAGGCTCTAAGAAGTGCCTGTCTGTGCACACTTATATTTCCTTTTTTGTTACAAAGTTCAAGTTGCTGTTTATGATAGATAAACTTCATGGGCTTGGAACCAGGTGACTTGCAGGTCAGTAATCCTTCTCAGAGATACTTAAATTGCACCTTGAAAAAAAGATTAATATGGTATAAATAGGTGGAGAGATGTAAAACATGCAAAACAATATTTGAAAATGGTTACTAGTTTTTTTTTTTTCCTTTTTATTAAGTTAATAGTGTGACACTGGTTAACAAAATTATATAGGTTTCAGGTCCACAATTCCACAACACATCATCTATATAATGTATTGTGTGTTCATTGTGACACTAAGTCAGTCTCCATTGTTAAAAAATGGTAAGAATCTCCTGGAAGCAGAAGCAGGGAAAGTAATTTGATGCTGGCACAGGCAGATACTTGGGTTCTAAGATAGGATAGAATAAAAATCATATAATCTAATATAATATAAATTGAGTAATACTGCATGCCATGCTCTCACAGTGACCCAGAGAGACAATGTATTATTTTTATATCCAGGAAGAAAACGAAAAATAATGCTGAGTCTGAGAGAGCATGAGCCTCTCACTTAAAATAAATATCTGTGTTAGGAACACAGTTGAACGTAGGCCGTCCAATGTCAGAGCCATCTTTCTTATCTGTATTCTCTCATGTGTCTGTATAATCCTCACAATTTCATTTTCACTTCATTTTCTAGGTCTTCAGCAAGCACTTAAATTTCTGAGGGAAAAGTTCAAAGCAAAATTCTGGCAGCAGTTTAAGAAATAGGAAAGATTAATATTTAAAGGCAGAGAAATCTGAATATTTTTATTTCATACTTATTGATTTATTCATGTAGACAGTGGGGACACAGGGAGGCATGTCCCTTACTTTCCTGAAGCTTACAGTGTAGTGAATTAAATACATAACAGTGTAAACACACCCCAGATTATATCACCAGATTGCCAAAATCAGTTTTTTACCACAACACTTGTTTAAATGAGGTGATTTTCCTCCTCATGTTAACTAAAAATTTTATTACTGGTTTGTCTCCTAGGAAAAAGAAATGGGACTTGTTTTCAACTAAAATTAGAAGTGATATGACATTTAGGAAATTGAAATTCTGTATCAGTCATAATTTAAACAACACATTCTAACAAATAAGATGCATTTTTATTATAATTTGCTGTGTAAAGTGAATGATTCTTTTTAACAGCTCAGAAGATGCTTAAAATAATACATGCAGACATATAAAAATTGATCCAAACTTGCTTGGGTTAGATTTTTCTTATTGATTTTATAATGAATCATTCATAAAAAATTATTTAAATCACTAGATATTTTCAAGTTTTTAGCATTTAGAATAATTACCACCATATAATGGAGATTCCAAATAATAAGTAATATTGATTCCCAGCACTATGACAACTCATTAGTCATTTGTCTCTCAGTGTGTTGGCTATGACAACTTGAAATAATGTGAGAAAAATCACTAAAGTTCCAAAATAAATTATAAAAATCATTGGTTTTTCAAAACCAGTAAGAAAAATAAACAAAGCCAAAGGCACTTTAGTAGTGAGCCTTAATTTTCATAAACAAGAAGACTTTTCTTCCATATTTTACAAAGTTTGCATATTCTCTCTACATTAGCTGATATATTTAAAGAAATCATTGTTAACAAGAATAGAATGTTATTGTTTTCAGAGGTACTTTTGCTAACTCGATCAAATCTAAATCTAGGCAAGTGACGTGAACACTTCAGTGACTCAGCGTAGTCACTGTGGTTTGAATACTAGAGCACCGGGCCCGTGCGGTGTAGCTTTAGGTTGACTGCATGTAACACAGGTGACCAATAAGGATAATTTTTTGGACTTTACAAGAAGACCGTTCAGGACCTATGTGTAGCTCCACAGCATCGTTAGGGCGGGAGGCCCCTTCCAATCATTCCATCTTCCATTGTTCACAGGTTGTTTTCACTGTTGTGGTTTAGAACCTGCTTCCCTTCCGTCACCGTGTCCTCAACCCAGTACAAGAACAAAAGAACTAACGGTGAAAGATAAGGGTGCAACTTTTCTTTTCGGCACAACTATGATTCTATAACATATATTGTCCTCAACTTGCTTTTCCTAAAAATGTAGCAAGCAAGATACCAGCATATCATTTCATGGTGGTACTTGGAGATTTGCCGTACAAAAACTGATGTTTTAAAATGTTTTGTGTATATCAGAAATGTTGCAAGAAATATACTGTATGTACCTTTCAGGTAAATTTTTAGAAATAGTATGTCTACATAAAACAATGCAATATTTTATATTTTGAAAGATATTGCCAAATGTCTTCCAAATGTATTGATTTCTTATTCTAACTGCAATGTTGTTCTTTCACACACATTTCAGAAACAATTATTTTCAAACTTGTTACTCTTTCCACTTTGATAGATGGGAATGGAATTCATTATTTTAGATGGCATTTCTTTAATGTTAAGTGAGTTAAGCATTATTTTTTTGCAATGTTTTGGGGCCATTTGTCATTTGAGGTTTTTTGTATAGCTTAGAGTAACATAAAATCCTTCCACACTTAAACATTATTCACAATATATTGTTTTTGTTTTAATATAGAGTTTTGAAATTATTTGTGTGCACCTAACATTATTATTTACTTTTATTTTGGAATTGCAAGGGAAAAAACACAACCTTACTCATCGTGATGGCTAATTTTGTGTTACCTGCGGCACAAGATGTTCAGATATTTGGTTAAATACTGTTCTGGGCGTGTCTGTGAGGGTATTTCTGGATGAGATGAACATTTGAATTGATGGAGTGAGTAAAGTACATTGCCTTCTTTAAAGCGAGTGCACTGCATCCCATATGTCGAAAGCCTGAATAGAACAAAAATTGAGTAAGGTAGAACTCTCT
This sequence comes from Micronycteris hirsuta, assembly GCA_004026765.1. Taxonomy (NCBI): domain Eukaryota; kingdom Metazoa; phylum Chordata; class Mammalia; order Chiroptera; family Phyllostomidae; genus Micronycteris; species Micronycteris hirsuta. The sequence continues at coordinate 3,305 of PVJI01023801.1, forward strand.
TTTTACGTGATAGTCTTAGAACTGAAACAGCAGTTTGCTTTGGCCCAAGTCTTGAACTTGAACTTATATCCTTGGACCTCCTTGTTTTCAGGTCATTGACCATAGACTAGAAACACACCACTGGCTCCCCTAGGTCCCCAGCTTGCCAACAACAAATCTTGGGACTTCTCAGCATTTATAACCATGTGAGCCAATTTCTCCTAATGAAAAATTTCATATATATATTCTATTGGTTCTGTTTCTCTGGAGAACCCACACTAATACAAATTTTGGTACCAAGAATGGTTTTAGTGGAACAGAATGTAAGGATGATTTTTCTGAATTTGGCAAAGAGAGTACTAATAGTCTATGGCATGATCTAGCAATTAAAATATACAAAATATCATTATTGGATACTCCTAATAAACACTTTTAAGAAGAAAGTAGCTGGGTGACTTTGTATCAGATACCTTCTAACACTTTTGGGAAACTAACAAATGCGATAACATTGACTGGTTTCTCCTAATGTGCCTGGACAAAGCAGTGAAACAAAGGATCAGCTCAGGGACTCACATTCCCAGCTCCACGTGAGCCCTAAAGGAGACTATTATCTCCAGTAACCACAGAGCAGAAATTCCCAGAAATAAAACACAGACTTGCATCCTGCTACTGGCTGAATTAGGACATAAATCCAACTCCCATCTTGCAGGATGTCTGTTGTTAATGTGAGAGCGCGGAGTGGGAAAGAATGGTATGTGAATTAGGATAGGGACATGTAAGGTGGCTCTGATGAGGATGGGGATACTAAGCCTTTAAACTCTGATGATTCTTTGTCAGTGGAAGAGACCTTCCAGAGGTAGCATCTTCTTTACCTCTAGCGCCTCTCACCTGGTCTGGTGGGATTAAGTGTGCATGGCCTTAAGCAACCATCGTGTTCTTTACTGAGGCAGATGCCACGAAAGCCAGTGTTCCTTCTCCTCAGGATCCATCCCCTCCACCCCTCCTTGCTCTAGACCTAAAACTGGACTGAAGTCCCTGCAGGGCCCTAAAGGTAAGGTACAAAGTATGATCCATGAGAAAGTGTGCTGTACTCCAAAAGGACTACTTTAATTTTCTAATTTACAAAAACAACATTTGTGGAACATGTATAAAGTGGGTACTAAGAATGTGGGGTAATGGTGGGAGGAACAGAAAGACGGCTCAGGCCAATTTTTTTGTTCCGGGCTCAGTGAACAGAGATTCTGCATTCAATGCTGTAGTTCAGGGAATTAGAAAGAGCTAACACTTTGTTTGAATGTTTGGCTGAAACATGGACTAAAAGACAGTCCACTGTGAGTGCATTGGAAATGCCTGACTTCCCTTGGTTTAATGTAGAAGAAGAGATTCCGAAGCTTAGGGATATTGGAAAGTTGGAGTGGATTGGCCATGTATGACCTCCTTACCTGCACTGAGAGGTTCCAGAAGACATACCTTTCATCACTACTACAAGAAATAAATGTGTGAAGGAAGCCTTGGAGGCCCTGAAGAGCTCTGTGACCTTCCTCTTGGCAGGCCAGATTCTACAGTGGGAACTGCATTTGGTGGAACTGGAAAATCTAAATGCATTTAGATCAATTGGATTCATGTGTGACAAGGAGTAATTGGTGGCACAACTGACAAAGGTAAGGTGGCCACGATCACCACAAGGGATAACAAATCAAAGCAGCAATCACTATAGTCTGACTTGTGTAAACCTACGGTGTTGGCTAGCTGATTCTGGTTTTCCTAAAACTGAAACAGATAGGAAGTCTACAATTCTTACCTGATCTGTGTAAGCAAAAGAGTTCTAGGTTAAATGAACCAAAGTCTAACCTGAATCATAAAAGCAGGTCATGGCCCCTCAATCAATTCTAACTTGAGTCACTTTATAAACCCAGAATCCCTTGAATAAAGGGATGCCCCAATTCCCTCAGAAAAAGACTCTGCTGTGCCCGGTGGTATAGCTCAGTGGATTGAGCACTGGCTGGGAATCAAAAGTTCCCAGTTCGATTCCCAGTCGGGGCACATGTCTGGGTTGCAGGCCAGGTCCCCAGTGCAAGGGGGTGTGAGAGGCAACCACACACTGATGTTTCTCTCCTTCTCTTTCTCCTTCCCTTCCCCTCTCTTTGAAAATAAATAAATAAAAAACCTTAAAAAAGAAAAAAAAGACTCTGCTGCATTGCCAAAAATGTGTAATGTTAATCTTTCTCCCAGCCTTACCCAAATGGACCTATGGCCTTTTACCAGTGTATGTGAACTGGGGAAAAGGAAATAAATCTTCTGGGGACTACTGGACACTGGCTCTGACCTGACACCGAATCCAGGAAATCCAAGTGTCACTCTGGTGCACCAGTCAGAGTAGGTGCTTATGGAGGTCAGGTGGTCGATGGAGTTTTTGCTCAGATTAATCTCTCAGTGGCCCAGATGCGTCCCTGAACCCACCCAGTGGCTATTTCCCCAGACCCACAATGTGTGATTGGAATAGATATACTCAGTAGTTAGCAGAATATCCACATTGGTTCCCAGACCTGTGGCATGAGGGCAATTATGAAGCAGAAGCCAAGTGGAAGCCAGTGGAACTGTCTCTCTAGGAATACAGTAACTCAAATGCGATACCACATTCCTAGAAAGACGTCAGAGATCAGAGCCACTATCAAAAACTTGAAAGGTACAGAGGTGGGTGGTGATGTTCACCACATCGCCATTCAGCTCACCTATTTAGCAAGTGTGGAAGACAGATGGACCTTGGAGAATGACAGTGGATTATAAAAAGCATTACCAGGTAGTGACTTTAACTGCAGCTGCTGTTCCAGATGTGGTTTCATTGTTTGAGCAAATTAACACATCCCCTGGTACCTGGTACACCGTGACTGATTTGAAAAATGCCTTTTTTCTCCATTTCCATTAATAAGACCCACCAGAAGCAGGTTGCTTTCAGCTGCCAAGGCCAGCAATTCATCTTCACTGTTCTCCTTCAGGGTATATCAACCCTGCAGCCCTAGGTCATAATTTAGTGCTCAAGTATCTTTATGACCTTTCCCCTGGAGAAAATATCGCACTGGCCTATTACATGGATATCATGCTGATTGGACTTAGTGAGCAAAAAGCAGAAATTACTCTAGACTTATTGGTAAGACATTTGCATGTCAGAAGGTGGGAAATCAATCTAACAAAAATTCAAGGATGTTCTACCCCTGAAATTTCTAGGGGTCGGGTAGTTTGGGACATGTTAAGCAATGCCTTTTAAAATAAAGGGCACGTTGTTACATTTAGGTCTCTTTTTCAACTAAATGAGAGTCTCAGTGGCTGGTGGACCTCTTTGGATTTGGGAGGTAATATATTCCTCATTTGCGTGTGTTACTCCAGCCCATTTACCAGGCGACCTGAATTTTCGTTCTGAGTGAGACCCAGAACAAGAGAAGGCTCTCAAGGCCTCTGTGCAAGCGGTTCTACCTTTAGGTTATATAGTTCAGCAATCGAGCGGTGCTTGAGGTAGTGTCCGTGGCTGATAGGGATGCTGTTTGGAACTTTTGGCAGGCTCCTATAGGTGAATTACAGTGCACACTGTTAAGATTTTGGAGCCAAGCCTTACTACACTCTTCAGATAATTATTCTCTTTTTTGAGAAATAGCTATTTGCTTTCTATTGGGCCTTGCTGGAGATTGAATGTTTGATATGGCCTAACAAGACACCATGTGATCTGAGCCCCCGAGAAAGAACTGGGTGTTATGTGATTTTATGTCTTATATATATACATATATATATAAAACAAAATTTACAAAATAAATTAATTTATTATCATATATATAGTGTGTATATATATATATATATATATATATGAATGATTAAACTCAAACATGCTTTAAAGGTACAAGTAAATTATATAAAGAAATTGGCCCAAAGGCCCCCGATCCCCACTCCTACTGTATGTATTGCCTTCTCTCTCCCAAACTGCACCTATGGCCTCATAGGGTGTTCCCTATGATCAATCGACAGAAAAGTAAAAGATTGATACCTGGTTTACAGTGGTTCTGCAAGATACACAGGCACCACTCAAAAATGGGCAGCTACAGCCCTACAGGACTCAGACTTGGACTGGAACTTACACCTTCAGCTCTTTTGGCTCTGAAGCCTTTGGACTTGGACTAGAACTAAACCACTGACTCTTCTGTGTCTCCAGCTTGCTGAATGTAGATCTTGTCATTTCTCAGTCTCCATAATTACGTCATCTTATATGTGTGTGTGTGTGTGTACATGATATATTTGTTCTTTTTCTCCGAAGAATGCTGGCTAAGATACTTAACATAATCTCATCTGAGAGTCCCACTAAGAATACCCAGTTATTTGCAGAATCAACCACATCACTCGCTCAAAATCAACTCCTTCACATGGCATTTAACTCCATGCAAAACTATAAGAAATGTTTATGAATATATATATTTCACACATATACATGCATACAGGTATAAATGTAGATATATATATAAACATAGCTATATATATGTAGATATATACATATATAGTTATGTATTTATGTGTATATATGTACTATGTGTTTATATATGAACATATAAAAACATGCAAATTTTGTGCAGTTTCTCATAAAAACATGGGGAAGACAGAGATAAACACAGAAACAGACATAGCTGGAGAAAAGTAGGATATAGTGACAGATAATTCATTCTTTGTGGTTTTATATAAAATGGTAAATTTTTATTTAGTATATTTTTATTCCTTTAATAACTGTTAAATATAATACCATTTTGGTTTCAGAATTGTTTGTATGTTTTTGCTTGTCAATGTTGTTTCGGGAACAAACAGAGTTTTTAGTAAGGAAACAATTGCTCATTATTTCCTTACTCATTTAAAAGTATCTTTTTAACGATAAGGCCAGGAGCCTTTCTGTTTTATATGCTACGATATTTTTCTAGTTGTTCATCTGTATTTTAACTTTGATTTCCATTATTTTGAAGTTCAAATAAAAGAATGTCAAACATACTAAGCATGCTCTGTAACCCTAAACTTTACTTTCACGATCAACACCATTCAGATGGAAGGGAATCGCGTGTGCACATCCTTTGCCTGCGCTGGGAAAACAGAGGGCACTGTCTCTAATTGCCTTGAAGGTTTATAGTCAGAGATGCACTGTTTTAGACCACAGGCAGAATTTGAGCAGCAGAAGTCCTACTATAAGTAAAAGACAAATAAATAGACTTGCCCGTCTTTCCTTTCAGATGGCACAAGTGAAATATATTCTTGCATAACCAAGTGCTGCTTCCCAGTATTGTCTGATGTTCAATTTCTGCCTTTTTTTGTATTGCAATTTGTGGTTCTGGGCCTACTCATGTGTTAATAGTAAGACATACCCAGGAGTTGTCTTCCACAGACAAACATTTTGCACTTAAATATTTCTCTTACATTTATACATATGTAGGTATAGACATAACATGTACAATGCATAATACTGATTATTTACATGGGCAGCTAGGATATTGAACACTCAAACTGTGAACATTTTATTTTTCTAAAAGTATAAATGATTTATTTTTTTAAATGTACATTTTCAGAATTTCAACTAAATAAAAGAATTTTGATATATGTTAAGATACTTAGCCATATGATGCGTGAGCTATAAATGTATTCCTACTGTAGGCCTAGAAAATTCTAAAGGCAGATTTGCTTAATCCATGTTTTTGCTTTTCCTGGGTGGTGGGAATTGTGGTATCACTACTTGTGTTTATGTAAATAAGCTACATCCAAAAGAAAAAGGCAGCACAATCAAAGGATGATCTTAGCTTCTTACAGAGAAAAAAAACTGGCGGAACCATTTCTTTTCAAAGAAGCTCAGAAATCTGTAGCCTTTCATCATTAGTATCTCATGCATACATAAGTCACAACTCACCCTCCAGTGGAATCTTTTCACCTTCAAGTTTTGGAATCAGCTGACACTACTCAGGTTTGCATAAGGGGAAAGGTTTCTGCTTTTATTGTTGCTATTCTTTCTTTTTAAACTGGATTAGAATTTTGAATGTCTGTAAACTAAGGGGAAAATCTGGTCTTCCAGCCGATGTTCATTCTTAATATGAGTGCGTTCAGACCCCAGGCCAAGATCTTTTCAGACTTGTTGGGAGTAGTCTCCATAATCTTTGATTCTAATCCTCCATTTTCATATCCAAGTTTCAGCTTCCTTACAGGGTAGCAACAAAAGTCACAGGCGTGGGAAATTTATAAAGTCCTTATTTGCTCTGGCTAAACTCTCCTGCACTACTATCAATTCACACTTAAAATAAATGGCATATACTTTAATTCTTTTTCTAAAAAAATATCATTTTAGTTAATAGTTTTGAGTTACTGTGTGAAAAACACTGTAAAAGTACTGCCCAAACATCTTTCTCAGTAGTCTGGTAAATTAATGATCAGATTAAAAGCATAGTCCCTAGAGTCAAATTTCTTAGGTCAAAATGATACTTGGCAGCTGTTATACTTGGACAAGCTACTTAACCTTTCTGAATTTAAGTTCCTCATCTAAAAAGTGGTGATCATAATAGCACCTTTCTCACAGGAGGGCTGTAAGGATTATTTAAGAATCTATTTATTAGAGGCTTAGAAATGTGACTGGTACATAATAAGCACTTAGTGTATGTTATATATGATTTCCGTGCATCTGCTGTGATGATGGCTATGTTTGCTTGCTGATTGGTTTTTGCTTTGCTGGAGAGAGCAAGAAGGTAGCAAATCATTTTAATTGTTATTATTATGCTTGTGTAGAGTAGAACCATACTGTTAAATCTATACAAGTAATCTAATTTAGCCATTTATAGAAATAAGTATATGCAAGTAAGAATTTACAAAGTCACTTCCTGACAACATACAGAATATTATTCATCAACAAGGAACTTTTATGGCCATGAAGAATAAGCTTTTCTATAATAGCTCCATCATTTAAACCTCAATCCTTTTATAATTAATGACTATTTGGTTGACTTTTCAAGACATTATATGCAAGAAGTAAAATACTTCCAAAATTCTAATGGCTAATATCCTAGAGATTTAGGTATCCTCAGGGTCCATGACAAATAATTATTAATAATGTGTGAAGTGACCTCAATCTACTATATTGCTACATGTAAATAGTGCTCCTTTTTGATTGGTAACTTTTATGTAATGTAATTTAAAGTAATAAGTTACAAACATGAAGAATATTTTCCCATTGACTAGATTAACTATATAAAAATGCTTGTCCATCAAAAACCATAGTCTCTTTAATAGGTAATAATATTTGTCCATAATGTTTCCTGACCATATTCATTATAAACTAATAGTAAATCTTACTAGTTCTCAATTTTTTGGCAAACCACAGTATATTGCATAGATTAAAGGGAGAGACCAGTAAGCTCACAAACTGAAAGCATTATTGATATGATTGCCACATTAATGTATTTGTTTATAATAAAGTAGGAAAGATTAATGTTGATCATTGCGGAAAATCTTGACCTTTCCCTCTCTTTTTAATTTTTTGTTTTATTTAAATGTCTGAGTGTTGTTTTTTCTTCTTTCTTTTTAATAATAGCCTTCAAACTGAAACCCTCTGTAGGGTCACCGAAATGTCCTGCAGCGCAGGAGGAACCTCTAACACCTTCTGTGCGGCATTTACTATAAAACATCAATTTGTTCCACCGACAGAATGACTCATTTGTTGCTTTGCTGTATGATATCTTATTTTGTCTTCTTGCATGATTGTTTGTATTGAGATTGTAAATTATAGTACGTTGTGATGAAAAGTCACTAACTTTCAGTGAAGGATCGATACTTTTATTTCTGTCATCCATGTTTTATAGTTTTCAGTAAATAAATTTTAGCCATATTTTTAGCTTTAGGTATTTATGTTCTTGATGGCTATTATAAATGATACATAAAAAATTAATTTCCAATTTTTCTTTGCTAGTATTAAAAATACATATGATATTTTATTTTTATGGAAAATAGTATTAAAAATAAAACACAGTTATAAACAAGTGTTCATTATTAGCTTAATATATGTAGCTCACTCTTCTAGGAATTACAGCTAAATGGCAGAGATAGAAATCAGACTCAGAATTCATTTGAACAGCTATAGAACAGCTACATAAATGTAAGAATAAAAAGTGCATATTATATATATATACAAATAAAATATCATATAAATAAATTAAACTGGGAGGGTCTTGAAAGATCTTAGCACCTGCTTTCCCAGTTAATAGATGAAAGAACTGAGGCCCCAGAAACCAAACTGCTGTAGAGACTCAGTGGCCACGTTCTAATTCTCAACTTGCACTTCAAGATTATTCTTGCAACTTTTTCTCAGTATGCCAATCTGCATTCCCACCAATAGTGCACAAGGATTCCTCTTTCTCCACATCCTCACCAGCACTTGTTGTTTGTTGATTTATTGATGATATGCGTTGCAACAGGCAAGAAGTGATATCTCATTGTGGCTTTAATTTGCATTTCTCTGATGAGTAGTGATATTGAGCATCTTTCATATGTCTATTGGGCATTTGTAACTCCTCTTTGGAGAAGTGTCTATTCAGGTCCTTTCCCCATTTTTTAAGATTGGATTGTTTGGTTTTTTGGTACCCCATGATGTATTTCTATGTCTGAGTAGAAGGCTGTGGTAAATGCCTACATCTTAAATTGATGTCATTCTTACACTGAGATTACATAGAAACCTTGTCAAAGAAAGTAAAGTCTGGTTTTTAAATGCCAGGTGTGTTTGAATTCAAAGAATGCCCAAGATTACTTTTGTTTATAGCTTCCCATTTTGGGTTAAACTTCTTACATGGCTTACACACATTCACATATCTTACAACTGAAACTGTGCAAACAAAGGCATGTGATAACAAACACCATCAAGGTATTTTTGGGATGTTTTTGTCAATATTCTTTTAAAAATAACATTTGATATTCTAACTCATTTTTATTATTGCATTTATTTAATAAGAATTTTTTTTTCTTGTTAGAGTAATTCCTGAATTCTATGCTCGGTCCTATGAAAGACAGAGCAATGAATAGAAACAGCAGAAATAATTTTTTTCAACACTTTATCATGGTTTCACTAAGGATTTTAACTTTATTTCCCACCCACTTTTAATAGAGTGAACTGTTTGAGAAAGGAGGGGAATAACAGAGTACACTTATGTAAACCCTAATTATAATACAAGGCAGACTGAAATGAGTATAATTATAAAAATATAAATAATCTCTGTGAGGGCAGAGAATGTAGAGTTAATTAACATGCAGAGATAGAAGATTTCAGGGTGACACAGATGGATGTTAAGTCTTGAAAAATAAAGTTTTGGAAAGACAGCTAACATCACATGGAAGGTTAGACAACTGTGATTTTACAATGCACACTTTAGTAATTTTTAAAGGAAGCTATAAGTATGCTAGAATGTAGTCTAACGTTTTTTGAGAGAAAGTTATTAAATACACAGCCCCTCCCGACTCTAACTTAGTAAAATCAAATTAAGGACGCTACAGATAAAGTGAGGTGGTGAAAGACAAATACCACATGATCTCACCTCTAAGTGGAACCTAATTAACAAAACGCACAAGCCAGCAAAATATGACCAGAGACATTGAAATTAAGAATAAACGGACAGTAACCAGAGGGGAGGTGGGAGGAGACAATGGGGGGAAAGGGGGAAGGGTTGTGAAGGAACATGTATAAAGGACACATGGACAAAACCAAAGGGAGTAGGATGGAGGGTGGGAGGTGAGGATGGCCGGGGTGGGGGGCGTTGTGAGGGGGAAATGGAGACAAGTGTACTTGAACAACAATAAAAATACTTGAAAAAAATAAAATGAAAGTAAGTATTCCAAACAACAATTATAATATTTTGCTATTTAGTTTAAATGATCAGCACACGATATGTAGGAATATAGGCAAGATATAGGCAGATGGAGATCACATTATATCTTCTTTGTAGGAGACTAGAAAACTTACTGGAGTCAAAGGTTAGAACTCCAGGAAGACAAAAAACCCAATTAAAAAATGGGCAAAAGACAGGAACAGGCACTTCTCGAAAGAGGACATACAGAGGGCCCAGAGACATATGAAAAGATGTTCAACATCACTTGCCATCAAAGAGATGCAAATTAAAACCACAATGAGATACCACCTCACAACAGTCAGAATGGCCGTAATCAACAAAGCAACAGATAACTGTTGGAGAGGATGTGGAGAAAAGGGAACCCTACTGCACTGTTGGTGGGAACGCAGATTGGTGCAGCCACTGTGGAAAACAGTATGGAATTTCCTCAGAAAACTAAAAATGGAACTGCATTTTGACCCGGCAATTCCACTACTGGGATTATACCCTAAGAATCCTGAAAAACCAATTCAAAAGAACCTATACACCCCAATGTTCATAGCAGCACAATTCACAATAACCAAGTGCTGGAAACAACCTAACTGCCCATCTACAAATGAGTGGATCAAGAAACTATGGTACATTTACACAATGGAATTCTACGCAGCAGAGAGAAAGAAGGAGCTTAGACCCTTTGCAACAGCATGGATGGAACTGGAGAGCATTATGCTAAGTGAAATAAGCCAGGTGGTGAGGGACAAATACCATATGATTTCACCTTTAACTGGAACATAATCAACAAAAGAAAAAAGCAAGAAAAATATAACCAGAGACATTGAAATTAAGAACAATCTAACAATAGCCAGAGGGAGGGGGAAGGGGACAATGGGGAAAGGGGTTTTCAGGAACCACTATAGAGGACACAGGGACAGAACTAAGGGAGAGGAGGGAGGCAGGGAAGGGAGGTGGGGTTGGAGGGGGAGGGCGAGGGGAGGGGAGAGATTGCGGACAAGTGTAATTGAAAAACAATAAAGTCATTATTAAAAAAAAAAAGACTGTGTTGCTCTGATTAATAAACAGCTATAAGGTATAACTGTATATGTATACTACCCAAACTGTAAATATATAAAGACAAGTGAATTTAAATAATAAATGAAAAACAGAGCTCACTAATTAAAGTCTGAAATGAATGTTTATTACCAGATCGACTGTTGCCATTAAAGGAAGATATCTCTAACAAGGGAAGAAAAGGAAAAAGCTAAAAATGGTCACCTAGTTCAGAAGGAAGAAAACTTTAATTAGTCCTTTGAGGATTACTAAAAGTTTAAATCAGACTGGATTATTTATATAGCTGCTATCTCAAAAAGTCTAAAAAAGGCAGGAAAATTTTGACAATTTCCCCAATACCTGATTTAAAAAAAAAACAAAAACCACTGCTTTTCATTTTACAAGATTCCATTACTAGTTACATAAAAATAATGAATTAAAGGATAGGCAAGAGCATGACTGTATCCTTGAATATGATATACAGCAAATGACTGTTAGCAATTTTATAGCCCAACTGGTATATGATTTGGATTTGTGTCATTTTACCTTGCTAATAGAAGACCTACCCACAGAGTGAGACAATTTTCCAAGTTCTTACTTGTTTCTGTTATTTACATACAATTCTACACAAATGCTTAGCATTTTTCAAGTTTAGATCTATTAGCTGTGGAGTGATGCCTTCTTGCTTTGATTACTAAGGAACTTCAACATCTGTTATATACTTGTCAGCATTTTAGTTTACTTTCATAAATTGTCTGCTATTAGTCTTTGCATGTATTTTTGTATTCATAACAGCTAAGAATGGAAAACAACCTGCATCCGTTTCCCAGGGCTGCTGTAACAGAGTACCACGAACTGGGTGTCTTAAAACAACAGAAATTTCTTCTCTCATGGCTTTCGATGCCGAGAAGTCTGACATCAAGTTGTCCACAGGGCCATGCTCCATCTGAAAGCTCTAGGAAAGAAATTTTTGGCTTCTTCCAGCTTCCAGTAGTTTCCAGAAATTCCTGGCACTCACTGACTAAAAACTGCATCACTCCAATCTCTCCTTCTACTGTCTTATGACCTTCTTGCCTTTGTGGATGTCTTTCGCCCTCCCTAATAAGGCCCTGGTCGTTGGATTTAAGGCTCATTCTAATCTGTGACCTTATCCTATATCTGCAAAGAGTCTATTTCCAAATAACAATAAATTCTGAGCTTCTGGGTGTATATGAATTTGTGAGGAACATTATTCAACTCACTACATAACCTAAATGTCCACCAAGTGACAAATAGATAAACAAAGTATGTTATATCCATACAATGGACTATTATCTGGCAATCAAAAGGAATAAAGCAGTGAATGATACATGCTACAACATTGATGAACCTAGAAAACACTATGCTAATTGAAAGAAGTCAGTCACAAAACACTGCATATTGTATAATTCCCTTTTGACAAAATGTTTAGAATAGGCAAATCTGAGAAGACAGAAAATAGATTGCTGGTTGCCTAGGCTAGAAGGAGGCATGTGGAGTGACTGCTCGTGGTTACGGATTTCTTCCAAGGGTGATAAAAATATCATAAAATTAGGGAAGACTGGGTAAAAAAGATGAAGTGATTGAGGAATACAGATTGGTGGTAATAAAGTATTCATGGGGATGGGGAGTACCGCACAGGAAAGGGAGTCAATAATATTGTAATAACTATGTATGGTGCCAGTCGGGTACTGGAAAAATCAGGGGGAACACTTTGTAAAGTCTATGCTTGTCTAAACACTATGTTGTACACCTAAAAACTGATACAAAATAATTTTGAGTGTAGACGGTAATTGAAAAAAATTTAATGTGGGGAAAATACATTCTGAAATTAGATTGTGCTGATAATTGCACAACTCTGTTAATTCACTAAAACTGAACTACCTACTTTAAGTAGATGCATTTTATAGTATATGAATTGTATCTCAAGAAAAGTTGTTAACAGATCAATGGTGAGCCTGGATTTCTGTGTGTGGTTATGCTGTTCTCCTCCAACATGCTGTGACCCTGGGTTTTCATCTTTTTGTTGTTGGTTTGAAAGAATTAATGATTTATCATCTTTATACATCTAGATATATGTCTGTGTTAGCATTAGTTATGGAAAACTCTCATGATCTAACATATTAATTTTTATAGTGGTGAAGTTTTTTAAATAGAAGTCCTTTATTTTTATATAAGCAAATTCATCAAAATTATTCTATCATTTACACTTAAAATGTTTGTCCTCCCTTTTCCCCTACATCAGTAAATTATTTTCTCATGTGTTCGTATTACTTTACAGTTTTTCCTTTCTTATTTAAATTTTTTGTCTATCCGGAGTTCAAGTGTTTCTATACAATTAGGTAGAGATTTACTTTATATCTGTTTAAAGAATAATCTAGTTTTTGTAACAATTCCCTAAGCCATGCATGCATACGGTATGCTTACTAAATGCTTACTCTTTTCTTTTTACTTGGCCTGGTCTTGTGACATCCCCATGCTATTTTCTTGCTATCATTTCATTTTCTTTATTATTTCTTATAATAGTAGAACAGAGTGTATTGTGTTATTCCCCAAAAGAACCAGACGTCCTAAGGTTTATAAATAAATGTCATCATATTGACTTCCCAGCAACTAGCCCACAGTCAAGCATATGGTAAACTACCAAAAATATGAACAAATGAAGAATGAATGAATGACATAGCAAGTAGAAATTAGGTGTGCAATGTTTAATAAGCCAAAATAAATTAACAATTGTGGTTTTGTGAAATTACACCAAATGGGTGTGTTTTATAAGAAAGATATAAAACATAAAGTCTCTAAATAGAGCAGGGTGGCACATGCAAAGAGGAAAGACTCTCTACACATTTAAAGTTCCTTCAAAAATGACAAACCATATACCAAATTTATATTATAAATTAAAATTTAAAGTGTTTTTATTATTCATATGAATAGAATCTTGTTTTAGAGATTATCCTATTATCTCATTGTTATGTTTATTGCAACTAGCCCATTACTGATTTTGCATTTGATAACTAATACAAAATATTATAAGAAAGTATCTCACTTTGGGGATTTAAAGTTTTATTGCACTAATAAAATGGTCAAGCTCGGCCAATATGAATTACTCCTTAGACATTGTCTGCAGGTACAAAATGTTAAAATACTTCATAAAATTTTAAATACTTTATGGCATTTTAAATACTATACTTAATAAAAAACAGAAATGTTTGAAGTGATTTGCAGTTTAACTGTCCTTTAATAATTCAAGGAGTCAACAAAATTATAATTATTCTTCCTTGAGAATAATTTTCTATTTCTAAAATATCTAGGGATTGTTCTAATTGACCCATGTCTGGCCTTACTGCTATCTGCATCAAGGTCCCCGTGTTCCATTAGCACCTGGTCTTGAATCAGAAGTCATTTCTCTATGCACAATCTGTACATTTACTTCTTCCAAATGAAGTCATTTTTTCTTACAGTTATAGAAGCACAAAACAAGACAATGTACAAAAGTGTCCAGAACGTACAGAGACAACTGCAAGTTTTGGCCTCATACAGACTCAGTTTAAAATCAAACCAGAGACATGTTCAAAGTTATGTTCTCCTGAAGTTTGTACAGAATGTACAGAGCTGTGCGTTGCTAGAGGCTCGAAAAGGAGATGGAGTAGGGAAGGAAAGAGAGAGAAGGAAGAGAATTCAAATAGGGAACAGGAAATTTATACTAGTTGGGTTTCTATCATGGGCCTAACTTTGTGCTTGACGCTTCATACATATTTCCTCAGTAATAGTCATGAAAATGCCACACATTGCATTTCCCCTGTTTAAATGCTATAGCTTTCTTAGTTAGAAAACCGAAGTTCAGCATCAGCACCTATCTGAGGTTCCGGAAGCTGTCCAGGAAAACCCAGGCTAAAATCTGGGCCTCCTGCTGTTTCATCCAGCATTCTCTCCACTACTGCAAGAGTTCAAAGCCAGATCTAAAGTACAGACGTTTTCTTAGAAATAATAACATATTATTCATAAAAATGTTATAAAATCTTGTATTTCATCAGTTCCATGACATCTATACCCAATTGTCATCCCTTAGTTATTACACTTTAATTGACTTACCAATACATGAATAAATCTCTCAATTACAAACATATAGCTTTAGTTTTGTACTCACATCATAATTTTTAAGAATAAAAATACATATTACTTTAATAAAAAACTGTCAGCTTTTCAAAGAACTTGGCAAAACCACTTATCCAAACCCTTAGTGCAGAGCTGATAACATGTATATGATTAACTACTTTAAATAGATTACGCTAGTAGGAGAAAGTTTCTTGAGGATGTAATTATCCGCATCCTTCGTGTGGGCATTTTGTAGAATAAAATCAATTTAGAAATGATTTTTAAGTTAATGCTGTTATAGGGAGGAGATTACAATGAAAGAAAGCATGAAATATTTTTCTAACATCTGAAGCAACTTATGGTGTATTTTCCACTCTTGATGTTTTTCCTCAAACTCAGAAAATTCAGTTTAATATTGTTACATATTGAAAACCTAATTAATCATAAAAGTGTTGGGTCAGTTACAAAGTAAGTATGTTAATTATTAGATCTCAGATTTTAAATTGTTTTAAAATTCTATTTAATTTTATACTCCTTTATCTAGCAGTTTCTTTTAAATATACAACAGTAAATCTCACATCTAAGAGTCAAATAAGATTTCATGTTTTCACCAGAAGGGATCCATGTATTCTTTGGCATTTATGTATTTTCTATTATGTTTTATTTTTAAAGGAAAAAAGTTCATTTGGTTTAATATTAAGATAAGATTAAAAATTCTTTAAATTATTATTTAATCCACTGAATTGTTGAGGATTATAATAATTTATAGTAAGTAGTCTTACCCAACTATGCTTGGATGTCTCCATTTTATTAATTAATAACATTAATGAATACTATGTATTTTAATTTTTTAAAAGATTTTACTTATTTATTTTTAGAGAGAGGGAAAGGGAAGGAAAAAGAGAGGGAGAGAGACATCAACGTGTGGTTGCCTTTTGAGGGCCCCCCACTGGAGACCTAGCCTACAACCCAGGCCCACAACCCTGACTGGGAATCCAACTGGAAACCCTTTGGTTCACAGACTGGCACTCAATCCACTGAGCTACATCAGCCAAGACTAGATATTACGTATTTGAAAAGCACGCATTTTGCCAGTACTTACCACATGCTAGGCCATGTGCAAAGAATCTTATATATAGTATTTTCCTTTATTTTGCACACTAGCCCAGTTTGGAAGCTAAATATATCTATATCATCTGATGGCAAAACAGGATCAAAGTGGCTATGTGACTTAGACAAATATGTAGCTTGTGGGGAGTAGACTCATTATACGAGGCTCAGGAGGGTGAGTAATTACAGTTCTCTAATAGGTTCCACGAAAGTAGGCATAGTAAATAAAGCCTTGAGTTGCCATTCCTATGACATATATGGAAGTGGTTAGTTTTATTAGCAACTGGTTGTCCAGTAGCATTAGTTAATGATCTAAGATTGAGAATGGAAAGGGGAAAATAGATTGGAGAAAGACCAGCAATCTTGAAATCTGAAATGTGAGCTCTTGAATTTCCTATTTTAAACAAAGAAGGGAAACTTAAACTGTTCATCTACTGACAAACTTGACTATTTAGACTAATGCTTAAGTCAAAATGTTTGAGTCTATGAATACATAATTGTCAGTCAAAACAGAATTACAGGCTCATTTAACTTTTTTGTTTTTTAATCTTCACAGTGAAAACAGACAAATTAGTAAACGTAGATCTAATTTGAATTGTAGAACTGTTTCTTCTCTTATTCTTATGTTTGTAAAGAGAGATGTCTAAAAGATTATAGACAGACCTACAAATCACAGGTGCAGTGGCCATGAACAATCTGACATGAAGGCAATACTTTTCTGGATGATCAAATTAATAAGATTGTAAATTCCAGGTCCTGTCTAACCTAAACATTTGGTGGGGGCAGAATTTATTCAATAAAGTCAGCCTTCATGGTCTCAGATTTTAACCTCTAATACAGTATATGTAATGCTAATTAAATTTAAATCGAAGTTTCTGTACTTGGCTGAAATCACAACAATATGGATGAACAATATTTTATCAAGTTCTGTGCACCCACTAGGTACCCAGATGAATAAATTAATGGCAATTTAATGTGTCATGAGTTTAGTAGTGCAAAATAGATGATTATAGGTTGAAAAACAAGGCCTATAAAATGTTAAAATAAAAAGAATAATTTAGCTGGGAGAAAAGGAAATTGAATAATTTAAGAATAATCTTCAGAGATATAAAGTCTGTCTTAAAAATAGTTATAGCTAGTTGCTTCTTTTTTCCAAAAAGAAAATAACAGAAGGAAATGGAGCCAATTTGCTATAAGCTATAAGAGGCAATATTTTAACCTGTAACAGTTATGAAATATTATGTTTCAGGCTTTTTCGTAAGAAAAACTGAATGTATTTCTAAGATAAAATTGTGTGCATATATATACATACATATTTGTATGTGTGTGCAATAATTTGTAAAAGGTTTTCTTTAAATTAGATAGATCCTACATGATTATTTGTCAACCCATGACTTGCATTGTATAATTTTTGCTAGTTGAGTAGATATCATAGACTTCAGAAAATAAGGGCTTCTTTTTCCCATGCCCAATTTCTCTAGTACGGAACTTCATGATCCCAATAAGGTTAAAAAGACCATCATGAACTTTATCCTTGAGTCAGAATAATACCATGTGTCCCTATACATTATTAGAATGAAAGTTACTATCAGGTCTTAAGCAATAAAGGTTGTTATCTGGACAGGTAGCAGCAGCACAAAGTGAGGAATGGAAGATTGAGGGATCAAGTATTGAACTGAAAGGCCAGTCCTCCTTGTTCTGCCTCCCCCTCCCATTCCTTCGCCTCCTTCCCTCTCCCTCCCCTTTCCAGCCCCCCCACTCCTCCCTCTCCTCCTCTCCATCATTCTTCTTTTCCATCATCATTCTTATGTACAGCTTCTTGTACATAAGACAAATACAACAAAATCAAGGACTTCCCTAGATGTAGTTTCGCAATGTACTTTTAGATTTGCTATGCAGAATACTTTTATTTAAATGTCATTTTTCTTTTAAATGGTTCTTCGGTGTCCCTTTCTTTCAAACTTAATTTCCTTTTTTTCAAACTTGAGGATGGTAGCAATATTCCCTTTTCTATCCACTTCGCGGGGTTTTTATGAGAATTAAATAAGTTAATAATGTGAGAAATCTGTAAAAAGTATAAACTGCTAGAAACATTGAGTATTCCTATCATGATTTCATCTGTCACATGCGGTAAATCGCTTCCAAGACTCATGCGCTAGAGATCTGGGATCAGCTGCGCACCTGCTTGTTTTGTTGTTTCGTGTTTGAAAAGAGTTTGGCAAATGTTAGTCATGTATTCAAAGTGGACTAAGACAATGACCAGAGGGTAAATGGAATCAAGTCATTATAACAAGTCTTTTTATGGTGATTCAGTTGCAATTTGTAGAGCCATACCCTGGCTAACTCGAAAGAAAATAGAATTAATTGAAGGGAGAACTGAAGACCTTGACTGGGACAAAGCAAGAGCCCGCCGATGTGAGAGGAGCAAGAACAAATTGACAGTCTCTTGCGCTTGCTTTGGCAGGTAATCTCCACTCCCCTACCCACACCTGTGTCCTCGGCACACATTCAAAGTCCTGATAAAGTCTAATAGGTGTAGCGCTCATCTTCTTGTCTAGGCACAGACAATGAATGTTAATACTTTCTTTAAGGAAGCAAACAAGAAAGAAGAAGAACGAATGGACACTGAGCAGCTAAAACAGTTTCAACAAATGTCTATGACGCAGTGGGGTCTTTGGAGAGTAAGACCCCTCTTTGGAGAGTGGGGTCTTGTTTCAGAGTAAATCTGAATAAATTAGATTTATTGCCAGTTTCCAAAATATAAAGGGTATTTTAAATTGATTTTAAGCAAACTGTGTATTGTTTCTAATAATTACTGTGAAATTCTAAACTTAGAAATGTTTTCAAATTACATATACAATGCATACATAAATAATAGAGGATAAAAATACTTCAACTGACAAACACTTTTTTTCTTTCCAGTTATATTTCCTTTAGAATTGCACTGAAGTCTGACATTTTTTATAAATTAGTGGAATAGCATTTCTTTTCTTGCTGCTGAAAGGATTTGTCTGGATCTCAACTGACATAAACCTGGATATTTGGTTTTAACCTTAAGATAATTAAGAGATGTTTATTCTAATTAAGCTAAATGTACCCTTTGGTCTTAATAACTGTCTATCAAAATACCTAATGCACTTATCTCCTAGCAATGCTGTTCTACTTTAATAAAGTCTGTTAAAAATAGCTCTTCAAATGTTATTTCACTGTCCCTTTAATAAAATGAAATGGATGTGTAAACCAAATATCTGTCTAAAGACCACACATTTATTCATTTTTTTGTAAATACTTATCAAGCAGTCCAGGCACTGGACAGATACCAGTAACCAGTGCTACAGTTAGCAGTTATGCAGCTCAAAATCTATTTGGGAGAAAGTTAGGGGGCATTTCAATAAAATGATGCTTTGAGATGTATATGGGAGGACTTTTTAAGTGCCTACGAGAATTTGGTGATGGTTGTCAAATCTGAGATATTCAGCCTCAGCTTCCAAAGTCTGTTTTTGGTCACACAGAACATGCTTCCTTATGGG
>PVJI01023802.1:0-22957 GCA_004026765.1 Micronycteris hirsuta
TCTAAATGAAATCTTTGCTGGATAGAGTATTCTTGGATGTAGGTCCTTGCCTTTCATGACTTGGAACACCTCTGTCCAGCCCCTTCTTGCCTGCAAGGTCTCCTTTGAGAAATCAGCTGACAGTCTTATGGGGATTCCTTTGTAGGTAACTGTCTCCTTTCCTCTTGCTGCTCCCAGGATCCTTTCCTTATTTTTGATCCTGGGGAACATAATTATGATGTGTCTTGGTGTGTTCTTCTTTGGATCCAACTTCTTTGGGACTCTCTGAGCTTCCTGGACTTCCCGAAAGTCTATTTCCTTCGCCAGCTTTGGGAAATTCTCCATCATTATGTGTTCAAATAAGTTTTCAATTCCTTGGATTTCTTCTTCTTCTTCTGGCAGCCCTATGATCCGTATGTTGGGACGTTTACAGATGTCTTGGAAGTTTCTGAGCCCCTCCTCCATTTTTTGAATTCTTGTTGCTTCATTCTTTTCTGGTTGGATGTTTTTTTCTTTCTGCTGGTCCACTCCATTGATTTGAGTCCCAGTTTCCTTATCTCTATTGGTTCCCTTCAGATCTCTCCTCATTTTTTCAAGCAATTTCGTTAATTTTTCATCGAATTCTGTTAGCATCCTTATTACAAGGGTTTTGAACTGTGCATCTGATAGGTTGGCTATCTCTTGGTCTGTTAGCTCTGGGGCTTTGATCTGTTCCTTTCTTTGGGCCATTTTTTTCCCCCTCAGTGGGCCTGTTACTGTAAGGGGGGCGGAGTCTTGGGGATCCCCTGTGCAGGGAAGCTCCCGGTAGTTGTGCTGTGACATAGCCTGTGGGGCGGGACCTGAGCGGACAATGGTGGCTTCTCTGCTCTCCGCACCCACACCGCCTCCTGCAAGCAATTCGGGCCCCTCTGCGCTGGCTCCGGGGGTCGCTCTGGGGTCGGTGGACGGGCTGCATAGCTCCAATCCCCCGTGGGTCTCCCCAGCGAACTTTCCTGTGAGGCCGGGCCACCGCGGACTCCACCCTCACAGGTGCTCTCAATCTGCGCTGTTGGGTTGCGCCCTGCTTTCTTTCCCGGTTTCTCTGCACGTGAATGCAGACCTGCCTGGTCCACCAGTCTCGGCCCTGCTGGGTCCGGATGAGCCGGGCGCAGACGGTGCTTCAGTCGGGGCCCCGTCTGGGTATGCTTCAGCCCCGCAGGGACCGCCCCTCAGACCGCAGTCCTGCCGTCTGCTCACCTGCTCGCCGCGGGGTCGTCGAGTGCTCTCCCTCCTCCCTGCTCCTCCCGGCTCACCAGACTGGATGAATGTATCTTCTTTAATTCTTTGGTTGTCAGACTTCCTCTCAATTCGATTTTCTGTCAGATCTGGCTGTTTTTGGAGGTGTAGATTTCTGTTTTTCCTTGTTTGGTTGTGCGAGGCGGTACGGTGCATTCACCTATGCCGTCATCTTAGGAAGCTCCCCATATCTTTCTTATAATCTACTGATAGGCATCTTGGTTGCTTCCATATCTTGGCTATTACTAGTAATACTGAAAGGAAAATAGGGGTACATATGTGCGTATGTTTTTTCTAATTAAAGCTTCTGTTTTCTTTGGATAAATACCCAGAAGTGGAATTGCTAGATCATATGGCAGCTCTATTTTTAATTTTTTTATGAATCTCCATACTGTTTTCCATAATAGTTGCACTAATTTACAATCCCACCAACAATACACAAGGGTTCCCTTTTTTACACTTCCTCACCAACACTTGTTGTTTGTTGATTTATTGGTGATAGCCATCTGAAAGGTGTGAGGAGATATGTCATCAAAGTTTTTTAAAAATTTTTTATTTATTGATTTTTGAGAGAGAGGAAGGGAGAGGGGAGAGAGAGAGAAAACAAGAGAGAGAGAGAAACATCCATTTTGCTGTTCTATTCATTTATGCATTCATTGGTTGATTCTTATATGTGTCCTGACCAGGAATGGAACTCACAACCTTGGTGTATCAGGATGTCACTCCAACCAACTGAGGTAAACATCCAGGGCTCATTGAGGCTTTAGTTTACATTGCCCTGTTGATTAGTGATGCTGAGCATCTTTTCATTTGTCTGTTGGTCATCTGTATGTCCTCCTTGGCAGAAATGTCCATTTTTTAACTGGATTGTTTGTTTTTGGTGTTAAGTTGTATGAGTTCTTTATATATTTTAGATATTAACCCTTCCACCCTGGTGGGTGTGGCTAAGTGGATTGAGTGCTGGAATGGGAACCAAAGAGTCACTAATTTGATTCCCAGTCAGGGCACATGCCTGGGTTGCAAGCCAGGTCCCCAGTAGGGGTGCATGAGAGACAACCACACATTGATTTTTCTCTCCCTCCCTTTCTCCCCCCTTCCCCTCTCTAAAAATAAAGAATTAAAATATTTAAAAAATAGATATTAATCCTTTTTTGGATGTATTATTTGCACTTATCTTCTCCCATTCAATAGGTTCTTTCCATTTTGTTGATAATTCAACTGGAGATCTTTTAAAGAAAAGTTTCCGGAACCTGGCAGGAACTGTGGCTCCGTAGGCCAGGAGGGGCCAAGCAGCAGGCAACATGTTCCATATTCCAGAGAGCAAAGGCAGCAGAGCTGGCTCCGGGGCCATAAAGCCTCCTGGAGGAGCATCAAGTGATCTTTTTGGAAGTCCAGAAGGTGTTCTTTCAAGCCAACCCAACAGGATAGCATCGAATATTTCTGGACCAACCAAAGAACCTCAGAACATTCCTAAGAGAACCAACCCCCAGAGGGGAAAGGAAGTGGTATCTTTGAGGAATCAATCCCTGTGCACACTCCACAGTGTCTGAACCCACCTGATGGGAAAGCTGGTAACATTTTTGAGTCACCAGTGACCATCATTTTACCTTTGGCACACTCAAACAAACTCAAGGACCATGTGCTCTTGTGTGAAGAAGACCCCAAATTGGACCTTAAAGCCACAATAAGCATCTTGCCCAGAGAAGAGCTGGGTGAGAAAGGTGGCCTGAGAGAAGTAGACCATGCTCAGGATCCCCAGCCCACACCCACGGTTGACAGCCAGGAGCCCAGTTGGACCCACAGCCTCAATCTCACGACATAGTCCTGAATCCACCTGGAGGCAAATCCAGCATCTCTTTCTACTAGAAAAGCTATTGCTTCCCCTATAGCCAGATAAGAAACTCAAAAGATAGGATTTCAAAGTTTTCTTTAGTCCCAAGGAACAGGGAGGGGTGTGTGTGTCAGTACTGTTGCATATCTGAAGCCACTGCTCAGGCTCCACCGCTGCCAAGAGAGCCACAGAGGAGCTCGCCTTCCAGACTGCCAAGAAACGTATCTTTGTGGAGGGAAAGTGTGACTCCTTGGTGAACACTCTGCAGTTTTGGATGTGAGAGGAACTCTCAGATGGGCTGGGTGGGGAGCTGGTGCAAGGCCACAGGAGCCTGATGAAGTGGGATCCTCCATGTCCTTCTTGCAGCAGCAATCTTCCAGCCAGTTGAATATCTAGAAATCACTTGACATAGTAGCAGAGTTGAAAGCCTTAGAAAGAAATCCAGAAACAATGCTGGGTATAAACCAAAACATTGTTCTAAGTCTTATGCTTTACAGAGAGATTTTTACCCCAATCCTCTGTAGTGATCTGACAGGAATCTGCCTGCCCACTGACTTCTTCAAGACTAAAACTATCAGGATACCTCCAGGTAATTGGGTTATTTAAATCTTTCATGTGTCTTACTTTATTCCTGTTGACATTGGGTAGAAGAGATGCTTGAGATTCTTGGGTTTGAATTCTTCTATTTTTTAAAGATTTCATTTATTTATTTTTAGAGAGAAGGGAGGGAGAAAGAGGGGGGAGAGAAACATCAATGTGTGGTTGCCTCTTGTGTGCCCACTACTGGGGACCTGGCCTGCAACCCAGGCATGTGTTCTGGGACTTGAACCTATGACCCTTTGTTTCGCAGGCTTGTGCTCAATCCACTGAGCCATACCAGCCAGGGCATGTTTGAATTCTTTTTTTTTTTTAAGATTTTATTTATTTATTATTAGAGAGAGGGGAAGGGAGGGAGACAGAGAGGGAGAGAAACAACAATGTGTAGTTGCCTCTCACATGGCCCTCACTGGGGACCTGGCCTGCAACCCAGGCATGTGCCCTGACTGGGAATCGAACTGGGACCCTTTGGTTCCCAGCCTGCGCTCAATCCACTGAGCTACACCAGCCAGGGCCATGTTTGAATTCTTAATAATACTTAATGAGCTATTCCTAAACAGCAGCTTTACATAAATGACTACTGACTGGTCTATTTCTGACACCTTTCTAGGAAAAAGTTACTCAGGTATACCAAAGAAGAGCAGTTTGCTTAGGCCACCCATTATAAAGCTCTGCAGAACCTCTGGACTATATTCCTCTTCCAGAAGAAACTTGAAACCTTAGACTAGGAGATTTACAAGTTTGGCAGCAAAGCCTCAACTGGCCAGTCAAGTTGCTTTACTCTGTCAGGCAGAAGTTTCTTGCATTCCACTTCCTAAAGGGAATGGTCTCCATTCACTCATGCTGAACCAATAGTTAACAGAAGAAAGGGTTGGTGTAGTAGTGGCTTTTGTTGAAGAAAAATTGAGGAAAGAAACAGCTATGTTTCCTTATAATCACAGTGGCTGAGACACTATGTGTCTGCAGGAGCTGCCTGCCGAGCCCCACTTCTCACCCCCCACAAACTGAGAGCATCTGCATATGGCTTTGTCAGCCACAGAGTTTCCCTCCTCTCAGTTATCCTGCTACCTTTGGATCCAAGAAATACTTAATCCCTGTGACCTTATCAAGTACTTCCTGTCTCTATGCTTCAAATAGACATTTTTAAGAAAGTTGTCTGGAATTCAGCACATTTTTTCCCCATTAAAAAATATCATAAGATGGCCAAGATGGAGGTGTAGGTAGACACGCTGTGCCTCCTTGTATACCAAAAGAAGGTCAACAACAAATTTAAAAACAAAAAACAACCAGAATTGACAGAAAATTTGAACTGTATAGAAGTTCGACAACCAAGGAATTAAAGAAGAATCATTCATATGGACCAGTAGGAGGGGTGAAGACAGGCAGCCAGGCAGAGAGGACTCCAAGCAAGGCAGTGGGTGGAGGATGAGGCAAGGTAGCAGATTGCAAACTGGGTGGCCCCACATTCATGTGCAGATATACTGGGAGGAGCAACCAGGGAGCAAAACAGACGGAGCAACCCAGGGTTCCAATTCGGGGAAATAAAGACTCAAACTTCTGATTGAAAACACCTGTGGGGGTGAAGGCGGCAGCGGGAGAAACTCCCAGGCTCACAAGAGAGTTCCTTGGAGAGACCCACAGGGTCCTAGAATGTAAACAAACCCACTTACCCAGGAATCAGCACCGGAAGGGCCCAATTTGCTTGTGGGTAGCAGTAGAAGTGACTGAAAACCGACAGAGATGGGAGAAAGCAGCACTGTCCCCTCTTGGACCCTTCCTCCATGTATAGCATCACAACACAACTATGTGGGTTACCCCACCCTGGTGAACACCTAAGGCTCCACCCCTCATACATAATAGGCTGGCCAAGACAAAAAAAATGACCCAAATGAAAGAACAGGTCAAATCTCCAGAAAAAATACAACTAAGCAATGAAGAGATAGCCAACCTATCAGATGCCCTGTTCAAAATACTAGTAATCAGGATGCTCACAGAATTGGTTGAATATGGTAGCAAATTAGATGAAAAATTGAAGGCTATGATAAGTGAAATAAAGGAATATGTGCAGGGAACCAACAGTGACGGAAAGGAAACCGGAACTCAAATCAACGGCATGGACCAGAAGGAAGAAAGAAACGTTCAACCAGAACAGAATGAAGAAATAAGAATTTGAAAAAATGAGGAGAGGCTTAGGAACTCCAGGACATCTTTAAAAGTTCTAACATCCAAATCATAAGGGTGCCAGAAGGAGAAGAGGAAGAGCAACCAATTGAAAACTTATTTGAACAAATAATGATGGAAAACTTCCCTAATCTGGCAAAGGAAATAGACTTCCAGGAAGTCCAGGAAGCTCAGAGAGTCCCAAAGAAGTTGGACTCAAGGAAGCACACACCAAGGCACATCATAATTACATTAGCCAAGATTAAAGAGAAGGAGAGAATCTTAAAAGCAGCAAGAGAAAAGGAGACAGTTGCCTACAAAGGAGTTCCCAGAAAACAATCAGCTGATTTCTCAAAAGAAACCTATGGCAAGAAGGGGCTGGAAAGAAGTATTTGAAATCATGAAAGGCAAGGACCTATATCCAAGATCACTCCATCCAGCAAAGCTATCATTTAGAATGGAAGGGCAGATAAAGTGCTTCCCAGATAAGGTCAAGTTAAAGGAGTTCATCGTCACCAAGCCCTTATTATATGAAATGTTAAAGGGACTTATCTAAGAAAAAGAAGATCAAAACTATGAAAAGTAAAATGACAACAAACTCACAGGTATTAACAACCAAACCTAATACAAAATCAAACTAAGCAAACAACTAGAACAGGAACAGAATCACAGAAATGGAGATCACATAGAGGGTTATCAGTGGGGGAGTAGGAGGGGGAGAATGGGGGAAAAGGCATAGAGAATAAGTAGCATAAATGGTAGGTAGAAAATAGATGCAGGGGCGGGGGTTAAGAATAGTATAGGAAATGTAGAAGCCAAAGAACTTATATGTATGACCCATGGACATGAACTAAGGGGGGGAATGTGCGTGGGAGGGGGTACTGCAGGTGGAGGGAAATAAAGGGAGGGGGAATGGGACAACTATAATAGCATAATCAATAAAATATATTTTAAAAAATGTCATGAGTGGTGATTAGATTTTAAGGTCAAATACATTAACTTGTTCAACTTATAATGAAATATGTTGATGGTAGAAATGAACTGCCATATAACTAAATTTGTCTTTTCATACACAAGAAAATGATTTGTGAATTCCAAATTGTGTTGCTAGGAAGAATCCTGACATTGTATTGCTGGCCCCTGTGGCTTCTCCCCCACTGTCAGGAAGAACTCTATGAGAGGAAGAACTCTAGCTCTGTCCACTGGCAGGGATTTCTGGGATGGAGATGGGTGTAATCAAAGTTGGGAAGAGAGGTTTAGGGGCAAGAGGAGAGCAGGAGCTATAACAAGAGCCTCTGGGCAGCAGTGATAACTCCAGTCTTACTTTTTCTCCTCATTGTTCCCCCCTTTTCCTCCCTGGGGCCATAGGAGTGGGTTTAAGACTGCTTGGGTAGTTTGGTCACTAGGGTTTAAGACTGCTTGGGTAGTTTGGTCAGTTTCTCTTCTGTGAGCCCAGTGGGGATGGTCATCTATATTTGGAAAATGCTCTATACATTAGGATTGTCTGTATTTGGAAGATTCATTACCTATTAGTATCCTGTTCTCAAGTTCTAAACTGCAATGAGAGATTACCAGCCTGTATTTTTACTAAGCCTTAAAACTTTATGTGCATTTGGTGACAACTTTTTTCTAGAGCTGTATCAAAAACAACAACAAAGCTGTACTTACATGACAATGTAATTTTGATATGAACATTTTGTTATTTTCACAAGGGAGACTTGGGTATAACAGTCAAATTAAACTTAGTAATCATGTAAAAAAGAAAAGAAAAGTTTCCTCTCCCAGCCCTGGACAGTGTGGCTCAGTTGGTTGGAGCATTGTCCAATAGACCAAAAAGTGGTGGGTTCCATCCCCCGGCCAGGGCACATACCTAGGTTGCAGGTTCAGTCCCTGCTCCAGAAAGCAACAGATGGATGCTTCTCTCTCACATCAATGTCTCTGTCTCTCTCTCCTTTCTTCTCTCTCTCAAATCAATGAACATATCCCTGGGTGAGGATTTTAATTAATTAAAAAACAAATGAGCCCGGCTGGTGTAGCTCAGTGGATTGAGCGTGGGCTGGGAACCAGAGGGTCCCGGTTCGATTCCCAGTCGGGGCACATGCCTGGGTTGCAGGCCAGGTCCCCAGTGAGGGCCATGTGAGAGGCAACCATACATTGCTCTTTCTCTCTCCCTTCTCCTCTCTCTGAAAATAAATAAAGTCTTTACAAAAAACAAAACAAAACAAATGAAAGCAGCCGCCCTGGCTGGTGTAGCTCAGTGGATTGAGCACAGGCTGCAAACCAAAGGGTTGCCGGTTCGATTCCCAGTCAGGGCACATGCCTGGGTTGTGAGCCAGGTCCCCAGTGGGGGCCATGTGAGAGGCAACCACACATTGCTGTTTCTCTCCCTCTCTTTCTCTCTCCCTTCCCCTCTCTCTAAAAATAAATAAGTAAAATCCTTAAAAAAAAAAAGAAATGAAAGTAGGGATGTTACTACCAACTCTACAGAAATAAAAAGGATCAGAGTACTATGAACAATCATAGCCAAGATGCCCCGGCCAGCGGGGCAGTCAACTGGGGTAGACCTGTTAGTGAAGGAGTGAGAGGGACAGGAGGTGCGAAGAATGGCAGCAAGACAGGATTCTGATCAAGCTGCAAATTTTATTTGAGGATCGCGGGTATATGTACTGGTTGGCTGAGGGGCGTTGCTGAAGAAGCTCGGTGGAGTCGTGGGTCTTACTGATTGGCTAGGCTTTGCTGATGGGCGTACTTCGATGGAAAGTCCCTTCAGCCCACGTGATCTAGGTCTGGGTCTGAGGAAACCACTACTGGTTGTTGCATCAGCCTAAGATGGCGACGTGCTCTTAAGATGGCGGCCGTCCTTTGGTTCCCAACACCAAGAAACTGGACAAATTCCTAGAAACGTAAAAGCTACCAAGACTCAAAAGCAGAAAATTGGAAAGACTTATAACTAGTAAGGAGATTGAATTGTTAATCAAAATTTAAAGATCAAAGTAAAATATACATAACATAAAATTTGCCATTTTAGCCACTTAAAATTATTTATTATTTATTAAAATTATTTAAAGTATTTATTATTTTAGAGAGAGGTATAGGGAGGAAGAAAGAGAGGGAGAGAAATATCAGTTGCCTATCATACGTGCCCCAACCAGGGACCAAATCCACAACCCAGGCATGTGTCCTGACCGGGAATTGAACCAGTGACCTTTTGCTTTGCAGGACAAAGCCCAGCCAACTGAGCCATACTGGTCAGGGCCATTTTAGCTCCTTTTAAGTACAATTCAGTAGCATTAAGTATACTGACATTGGTGTGCAGCCATCACAACCTAATCACTATCCAGTTTTAGAACTTTTTTATCATTCCACATTGAAACTATACCCATTAAACAATAACTCTTGCCTCTCCCACCCTCTTTACCCAAAGGTAAACTCTAGGTAATTTTTGTTTTCTGTGTCTATGAATTTGCCTATTCTGGGTACCATTTAAGTGGAATCATGCAAAATTTGGTCCTTTGGTATCTGGCTTATTTCACTGAGACTAATGTTTTCAAGGTTCATCCATGTTGTAGCAGGTGTTAGGATTTTCTTCCTTTTAAAATGGTTGAATAATAGTCTATTGGGTATATACACTACATTTTCTTTATCCATCCATCTGTTAATGGACATTTTGGTTGTTTCCCCCTTTTGGCTATTGCAAATAATGCTGCTATTAATATTGGTATACAAGTAAGTGAGTCCCTGCTTCTACTTCTTTTGTGACTAAATCAGAATTAAAACCATTGGGTCATTTGGTTTAACTTTTTAAGGAACTGTCACGATGTCTTTCACAGTGGCTATACCATTTTACATACCTACCAGCACTGCACAAAGTTGAACATTATTTTTAGAAATTTATTTATTTATTTATTTTTAGAGAGGGGAAGGAATGGAGAAAGAGAGGGAGAGATGTTTTGATGTCTCTCATCAGTGTGAGAGACATTAATCGGCTGCCTCTTGCACGTACCCTGACTGGGGACAGAACCCGCAACCCAGGCATGTGTCCTGCTTGGGAATAGAACTGTTAGACAGAATAGATAGTAAACCAAGGAATGGAGGGAGAGGGAGGCATGTCTCACCCATTAACTCAGCAATCCTGAGCCTGGTCTGATGAGATTGCCAGGTGTCCCCAAACTCACAGTGAAAACCATAGTGGTACATGAGGAAGGGGGCCCTTGAAATCTGTATGAATCATTACCACCATCTGGGAAAGAAAGGTTTGAAACTGTGTATTAATCCCAAGGCCTGGAAAGTGGAAGAGGAGGGGGAACACAGAAGCTGGCTACTAGCTTAAAACCCCTAAAATCCCAATAGTCAGGGCATTCAAACTAGCTGGGTGCCCACTTGCAACTTTGTGCTCAAGTATATTTCATGAATAAACTTGCCACCTCATTTCCACTACATATGTTGTTTCTCACTTGAATTCTTTTCTTGTGAGCAAGGCACAAACCAAGGATGGGGAACCGCCTAACTTGGGTCTCCCTGGTAACAGAACTGTGACCTTTCATTTTGTGGAACGACACTCAACCAACTAGGCCACACCCGTCAGGACTGAACATTACTTTTTTATAAGTCCTTATTAAACAGTCCATTGTGTATGGAAGAGTTCAGTAAAACATCGCCCAGGCGGGAAAGATGCAGCCTGAACTACGTTAGACTGCTGTGCCTTCAACCTCAAGGCAACACGTGACCTGCCTCTTATTGGAGGATAAAGATTGAAAATGCAATGTACTGAAGAGCATTAAAGTGCCATGTCAGGGGCATGCGTAATGCTGAAGAGTCCATGCTCTTAGTTTTCAGAAATATCAAAGGAACTAGATCAGGGATCTCCTCCCAATATTTTACTATGAAAATGGTCAAATAAAAGAATTTTGGGATAATTGAATGATAAACCCTATATACCCACCACCTAAATCCTACAAATAACAGTTTGCTACATTTACTACCTATCACATATCCACCCGTCTATCCATTCACCAATCCATTTTATTTTCGGAGACATTTCAGAGTGAGTTGCAGATGTCAGTGCACTTCACCTCTACACACTTTAGCATGCACGTAATTAACTGGAGTTCAATGTTTATTTATGTTTTTTTTTTCATCAGGTAAAAACTGCATTTCATCAGTGAAATGCACAAGTCTGATTACCATTTAATTTTTAAAAATTTTTATATTTACATTTTTATTAGAATTTTTCAGAACTGTCACCAATTGGAGAACATATCTGGAAAAAAACATATGGAACACAAACACCCTTTAAACTTGCAATGCTTCCATATTCACACATAAAGTTACTATATATATAAAAATATTTTCACCCTCACTGGTGTAGCTCAGTTGGTCAGAGTGTTGTCCCAACCAAACCAAAATGTTGCGGGTTCAATTCCTGGTCAGGGCACATGCTTGGGTTTCTGGTTCAGTCACCTGGCCAAGGTGCATATAAGAGACAACCTATTGGTGTTTCTCTCTCACATCAATGTTTCTCTTCTTCTCTCTCTCTCCCTTCCTTCCCCTCTTTCTAAAATCAATAAGTATGTCCTTGGGTGAGGAGTAAAAAAAGTAAAATAAGATATTTTCAAGAAATCACAGGCTTCACGATATTCAAAAGACATTATTGCTACATTCCACTCTTTATCAAAAAAGCCACAAAATAATTTCAAACATTAAGCCACTGCAAAGAAACATCTGATGTAAAAAAATTATAAAAATATGTTCTGCCCAAAATGGAGGTGTAGGGAGAAACCCTTCACTTCCTCGCACAACCAATAGGAGGATAACAAACAATCTAAAATCAATAAGCAGCCAGAAAATCAGACTGCATGGAGCTCCAACAACCACAGAATTAAAGAAACAGTCAACCAGAACAACCAGACCAGTAAGGCGGCAGACAGAGAGAAACAGGGGCGAGGCAGCGGACCATGCAGGTGGGGCTGACTTAAGGGGAAACTGAGACTCAGAGCTCACTGTGGACTACAGCGGTTGCCACTGAGGGAGAAACTCCCAGTCTCACATGAGAGTTCATTGAAAAGTGGGAGAGACAAGCAGGGGAGCTTCATTCTTCCCTCTCTGGCCCCTCCCCGCAAGCAGCTCCTCAGCACAACAAAGAGGGTTGCCCTGCCCAGTGAACACCTAAGGCCCTGTCCCCTTTACAACTTAACAGGGGCCCCGAACAAACAAATAGGGCCAAAATGAAAGAACAGAGCAAAACTTCAGAAAGAGAGCTAAATGATGAGGAGATAGCCACCCTATCTGATGGAAAATTTAAAGCCCTGGTAATCAAAATGCTCACAGAACTGATAGAGCTGGGTTGAAAAATGAAAGACAACCAAAATGAAATAAAGCAAAATATTCAGGGAACCAACAGTGACACGAAGGAAACCAGGATTCAGAGCAATGATTTGGAACACAAGGAAGAAATAAACATCCAACCGGAACAGAATGAAGAAACAAGAATACAAAAAAAATGAAGAGAGACTTTTGAATCTCTGGGACAACTTGAAACGTTCCACTATCCAAATTGTAGGGGTACCGGAAAGAGAAGAACAACGGCAAGAAATGAAAACTTATTTGAGCAAATAATGAAGAACAATTTCCCTAATCTGGCAAAGGAAATAGACTTCCAGGAAGTCCAGGAAGTCCCAAAGAAGTTGGACTCAAAGAGGAACACACTAAGACACATCATCATTAAGTTCCCCAAGTTTAAAGACAAAGAGAGAATCTTAAAAGCAGCAAGAGGAAAGAAAAGAGTTACTTACAGAGGAGTTCCCATAAGACTGTCAGCTGATTTCTCAAAAGAAACCTTACAGGCAAGAAGGGGCTGGAAAGAAGTATTCGAAGTCATGAAAGGCAAGGACCTACACCCAAGATTACTCTATCCAGCAAAGCTATCATTTAGAATGGAAGGGCAGATAAAGTGCTTCCAGATAAGGTCAAGTTAAAGGAGTTCATCATCACCAAGCCCTTATTATATGAAATATTAAAGGGACTTATCTAAGAAGAAGATCAAAACTATGAACAGTAAAATTACAACAAACTCACAACAAATGAACCTAAAGAAATAAAAGAAAGAAAAACAACTAGAACAGGAACAGAATCAGAGAAATGGACATCACATGGAGTATTTTCAGTGGGGAAGAGGAAGGGAGGAAGACGGAGTGGGGGGAAAGGTACAGGGAAGAAGAAGCATAACTGGTAGGCATTAAATAGACAGGGAGAGGTCAAAAATGGTATAGGAAACAGAGAAGTCAAAGAACTTGTATGTACAACCCATGGACATGAACTAAGTGGGGGGAATGCTGGAGGGCTTGGGGGTGCAAGGTAGAGGGGGGATAAAGGAGGAAAATTGGGAAAACTGTAATAGCATAATCAATAAAATGTACTTTAAAAGTCTGTCACCCTAGCTGGTGTGGCTCAGTGGATTGAGTGCCAGCCCATGAACAGAGGGGTTGCTGGTTAGATTCCCAGTCAGGGTGCATGCCTGGGTTACAGGCCAGGTCCCCAGAAGGGGGCACACAAGGGGCATTGATGTTTCCCTCTTTCTCCTTCCCTTCCTCTCTCTCAAAAAAAAAAAGAAAAGAAAAGAAAAAGATAAAGAAAATCTTTAAAAAAATTGTCAACAGGAAAAAATTATAAAAATTAAAACTTCCAAGAATATCCAAGATAAAACTCTCAGTGAAGTGCCCCTGAATTGCCTAGACATCTACATACAGTTAGCAACCACCTTTCTTACTACAAAGTTAACAGAAATGCAAAGACAATGTCAAAGTATGGCAAACAGTGACAATCTCTTTTGTTGACAACAAAATCCCAAACCTGTTACCTTTGGAAATGTGAGAGCATAGAACTCCAGTGTAAATGGGTACTTCCAGATAAATGGCCACAGTTCTCTAGATGTTGTCTAAGGGGCCAAGGAGGAGAAACTGTGCAGGCAGCATAGCTGAAATTTGCAAGACAGTACACAAATCTAGCCACATCCACATGGACCTCTTATAGTTAGGCAGTGATGAAAAATAAGGCTAACCCTAAGAATAATAGCCAGGCTACAACCTAAATGGTAAAATTTAAATATATTTCAGTAGGAGAGTAGCATTAATAAGGTCTAAGGAATGAGTACAGTATGTTGAATATAAATAACAGTGCCTTAAGTGCAAGTGGATTGCAAATAAATACGTATTTAAGTAGGCACTCCACTCCCTACACATGCCCGTATATAAACTTTTGGTAAGCATCTCAGGACAGATAGGTGAAGGGAATCAAGAGTAGCGTGGATGATAAAAAGAAAAAGAGAGGGGAAAAAAGAGTGATACAGCTGAAAAGTCAGGCTGCTTCTTGGGTACTGAAGGACTCTCTTGGGCTCAGGGCAAGAATATCCCCCATAAGATTTGCCTACATGTGTACACACTTACGCACACACACATACACACATACAGCTACTGGCCTGGCATCCAGGACATTCCTGCAAAGGAAGCTGAATCTAAATTTTATTTCCTGCTACAGAAGTATCCAAATTAAGACACCACTGTTTTCTCACTTTTGTTGGAATCATGCAGTACATCTTTCAAATGACATCAAATCCAGTCAGCACAATGCTGTTCTGAAGCTAGTAGGCTTATTCTGGAGAATTTATAGAGCAAGTTCATCGGGTACAAAAGGAGATTTTTGTTAGGATTGTGCTATATCATTATGTTTTTTCTTTTTAAAAAGAGCACCAACTGTGTCCTTCAAACTTGCCTGGCTCCTTATTCCTACAAACAGCTGACTTGAGCCAGAAGCAACACCTTGTGGGTCCCTTTGGGTCCCACCTGAGTACATGAACATGTACAATTGCAGGATGAGTATATGCAGATGCTGGCTGCAGAGGCCCTCTCTCCAATTCAGCTACCTGACAGCAAACTCGGGTTAGAAAGCAGGTTAGTAGCACAAAGTCTCACGTCATACTCAGGGAGCATTTTCCATGGACTATGGCTCATTCCCAACATGAAATAGGTTTTCTAAGCCCAGATATTTAGACTTCTGAACTTTGTCCTAATAATGTTCTATTTTCCACATCAAGATCTTAAATTTCATGAAACTAGACCACCAACTTACACTATACACCAGAATAAACTCAAAATGGATAAAAGACTTAAATATGAGTTGTGATACCATAGAAGTCCTAGCAGAAAACATAGGCAGTAAAATATCAGGTATCCCACGCAGCAATATTTTTGCTGATATATCTGCTAGGGCAAGGGAAATAAAGGAAAAAATAAACAAATGGGACTACATAAAATTAAAAAGCTTCTGCACAGCTAAAGAAACCATCATCAAAATGAAAATGGAACCAACCATATGTGGGAGAACATATTTGTCAATGATACATCAGACAACGGTTTAATCTGGAAAATATATAAAGAACTCATACAACTCAACACCGGGAAGACAAACAATCCAGTTAAAAATGGGCAAATAATCTGAATAGACATTTCTCTAAGGAGGTCATACAGAGGACCCAGAGACATATGAAAAGATGCTCAACATCAGTAGCCATTAGAGAGACGCAAGTTAAAACCACAATAAGATAAACCTCATGATTGTCAGAATGGCCATCATTAATAAATCAGCAAAAAACAATGGCCAGTGAGGACATAGAGAAAAAGGCACCCTAGTGCACTATTGATGAGAATGCAGACTGGTGCAGTCATTGCGGAAAACAGTGTGGAATTTCCTCAGAAAACTAAAAATGGAACCGCCTTTTGACCCAGCAATTCCACTACTGGGATTATATCCTAAGAACCCTGAAACACCAATCCAAAAGAACCTATGCACCCCAATGTTCATAGCAGCACAATTTACAATAGCCAAGTGCTGGAAGCAACCTAAGTGCCCATCAGTAGATGAGTGGATCAAAAACCTGTGGTACATTTACACAATGGAATACTACGCAGCAAAAAAAGAGAAGGAATTTCTACCTTTTTGCAGCAGCATGGATGGAAATGGAAAATATTATGCTAAGTAAAATAAGCTAGTTGGTAAAAGATAAATGCCATATGATCTCACCTATAAGAGGAATCTAGTGAACAAAATAACCTAATAAGCAACATAGAACCAGAGACATGGAAACATGGAACAGACCTGACAGTGACCAGAGGGAAGGGAGGAGGGTGACAAGTACGGAAAGAAGGGGAAGGGACTAGTCAAAGAACATGTATGAATGACCCCTGGACATGAACAGCAGTGTGGGGACTGACTGCAGGAGCAGGAGGGTGGGCTGGGCTGAGGAGGGCAAAGGGGGGAAAATTGAGACAACTGTAATGGAATAATAATAAAGTTTTTTTTTAAAAGAGCTTAAATTTCAGCTTCTAATCTTGCTGCACCATCATATCATTACGAATGGTTAGGAGGGCCGAAGGCGACTGCTGCCGTTTATTGAAATAAAGTATTAACCATACTTTTCAAACAGAAATTAGAGAAGTCTCAGAAAAGACTCAAGGTGTCTAAAGCCCATCTGACCCACTCTTTCTCCAACTCAAGTTTTTTTTCATTAACAGGAGCTACTCTGCTATTGTCAATATATGCAGTTTGAATCCTGGCAAGGGATGGGGGCTGTTGACAAAAATCATCAACCGCTATAAGTGTGCTCATAAAGATAGGATTACAGTAGGGAGTTCATTATCCTGGTGTAGGATGCAATTCAAAAAAAAAATCAAAATAATCATAGAAACCAAAATAATGAGGATGATTGTGTTGGGGAGCCCCCGGGCATGCATTCTGCTTCAGGCATGTTTGTGCACAAGCAGAGGCTGGGTGGGCGTGGTGCTGCGCCCAGGGAGTGATCTGCGTAGAATGGTCTGTCACAGTGTTCTCCCGGCTGGGGCTCCAGTTTGCTAAGTGGAAACAACTATGATGGGTGCTGTCTGGTATCTGCTCCTCAATAAGCTGAACAATCTGCTTGAATATTGGCCTGTTTAGGGGACCAGCATCTCAGCAAGTCTTCATTATGTCATACATTTCAGCAGGTGCATACTCGGGGATCAGCATTCAGAAACCTTCATTGATCATCTTGCAGAACTTAGAATTAACAAGGATTCCAGGGAAGGAGCTGCTTCCTAAAAAGAACAGCTCACACAGAAAAATCCCATGGGGCAAGACATCACTTTCAAATGTGTTCTCACAGTTGAAAATGCTTTAATGTGCCATCAACTTCACAGGTAGCCAAGTGTTTCCTTTGTCCACATAATTAGAATCATTCTTGATGTCTCTGGCTAGACAAAAATCACAAAACTTTGTGATTCTGCAATGAGTAGGGAGAATATTTCTAGCTGCCTGGTCTCTGTGAATACAACTTTTTGAGGCCAGGAAGGCCATGCCGTTTGCCACCTGGTAAGAAAAGCTCAACAAGTCTTCCAGATCTAGGGCCATCTTTCATGATAGTAGGAGTTACATCTCTTTCTATGTATGGGCCTATTCTTGCCAGTCTCCTTTTGTCTGCCTTGGTTGGTACAACATAAGAAACTCCAGGTTTTGTATCCATGTACTCATTAGTACTATCACTACATGAAGACTCCTTTGAATGCAGAAGGTTCTTATAAAGTGCTGCTTCTGTGTGATTTTTCCTGCTTTGAGCAAATAAATGAATCACGTCATCTGCTCAAAGAAGGGGAAGGGGCAAGTCAAGGAACATGAATAGAGGACTCATGGATACGGACAATGAGATGGAGATTGACTGTGGGGGAGGGGGGAGGGTAGGGCAGGGCAGAGCAATGGGGAAAAAGGTGAGACATCCATAACTGACAACAATAAAAGAAAATTCAAAACATCACCATAGCAACAATATTCTGTAATGGCCAGGGTGGGCCCTCCAATCAATCGTGCATGCTCTGAGAAAATGTACAATATTCATATGATTACTGAGGTAACTCAAGACTTTGAGTTCAGACATTAGGGCTTCTTGTTCCATTAAATGGGTACTCAGTTTGAGCATCTTTATAGCAATAGTTGTGGCCACACCAACTTAGTGAAGCTGTAAGATGTGGTCTCAACAACTTCCCAAAGGTGCCAGCCCCCAAGGCTGTCCCAAAACTCAGTCTCTTTCTGGGAAACTTCCACTTGTGATCACCAGGAAGGTGCATTAGGTCTATGTAAACATAATTGTTTCCATTTACCTCCTCGATAACTTTTCAATGTACTTCATACACGGCTTTCTGTAAATATTTGTAAGTAAGAATCATTACAATAATGCAAATCATATTGACTGAGATCACAAAACCAATCAGCAAAGGTGTGAACAGTGTATAGGAATGGATTTGTTCTTTTTTTAATTTAATAAAGTTTTATTTTTCAAAATGTACAGCTAGTGGGAACTGTTTTTCATGCATTTTCACAAACAGCTGGGGCATCACCACCTTTAGTGTTCCTGGTGTACATTACTTCAGTTCTGTGCTTTGAAATTAGTTTTTTAAAAAATATTTTATTTATTTATTTTTAGAGAGGGGAAGGGAGGAAGAAAGAGGGGGAGAGAAACATCAATGTGTGGTTGCCTCTCTCATGCCCCCCACTGGGGGTCTGACTTGTAACCTAGGCATGTGCCCTAGCCTGGGAATTGAACCAGCAACCCTTTGGTTCACAGAGCCAGTACTCAATCCACTCAGACACACCAGCCAGGGCTGAAACCACTTTAATAAGTCTTACTAAGGAGCTCCTGAAGTACCTTCAGTCTCTCAGAGAAAACAGCTGGGGTTATAAGCTTGTAGATGGGAACTTCCTTACAGAGTTTGTCATATGTTGCTTTGTCAAACAAGATGAGGTTATTGAGCTTGTCTCAAACTTTGCCTTTGGACCACTTCTTTTTGGTCTTGCCCCCAGATTTGTTCAGTGGGTCTTTGTTTTTCTTGGCCAAATTTCCAGCATCATTCTTCTTCTTGCTGTCCTTGGATGCCTGTTGAATAAAATCAGGAAAACAGCCAGCTCATAACACAGCCCCACGCTCCCCTCCTACTGCTCCTCCTACCCCAGTCAAGCTCTACTAGTGAGCATGTGGGTGAAACAGTACACCTGACCTCCCTCTGAGCTGCAGGTGGAAGTTCTGGGGTCCCACCTTCCAAAGGAGCCTCAGCTATGCTCTGGCAGCATCTAGTTCTCAGACTTGCACCAGCTTTGCACCACTACTCAACCTAGAGAAACTTGAAGAGCAGCTGCTACCACTGCTGCCTTGAGAAGATGTAGGACTAAAAGTGGAATAATTTTTTCTTTAAATGCGAAGTTTAAAAGGATTCAAACTCCACCCTGAAAGGACAAACCTAGCACCATTTGCTATATTGGCGCCATTTGCCAAGCAGGACTATGACCTTGTTAAACATGACTGCCACTTTACTCTTCTGAACTTATGTCCCCAGGACTGGAAAAATTACTGGAAAAGCAAGAATATAATGTGACTAACTGCTTCCCACAGGCGTAGGCAAAAGATAACACTGGAGAAAACTGCAGCTTACGCAAAACCAACTGAAACCTCCCATGTTGCAAAGCTCCTAACAGCCCAGTGGCCACACAACAGCAACTCCCCACCCTTTATAATCCAATAAAAGCTCACTGTACCAACCTTTCAGTACTGGCACATTTTTTCACATCTAGCCCCTTTCTTATCTCGGAAAGTGAATAAAACTTTGCTCTCTGCATTTTCCTCTTTTTGTGAATTCTTTCACAGCCCCTGTCAATGGCCACCCTAACATACCCTGTGGCACTCACTTGGCCAGATGGTTCCTGGATGTCAGAGCAAGCTCCCCACGCCCTTACCATGCTCTAGGTCACCTGGACTCTAGTATTGTAAAACTATAGAGAGCTGCAATGGAAAGAATGGGGCTTTGGCTTCTAACAAGCCTAAATTTAAATCCTGGCTCTTCCACTTTGTGACCTTCAGAATATCACAGCTCTTTTCAGAACTTTGGTTTTATTGATGATAGAATTAAGATAATACTACTTGACTTCCAGTCAAGATGGTGATGTATGTAAACACATCTTGCCTCCTCAAACAACCACATCAAAACTACAACTAAAATATAAAACCACCATTATTCAGAGCCATCAGAAATCAAGTCCTACAACTACAAATAGAAGTTCTACAACTACGGAATTAAAAAAGAGACCACATCAAGACTGGTAGGAGGGGGTAAAAACACAGAATGGGATGCTCCCATACCCATGTGTGGTGGATAAAAATTGGGAGGGATATCTCAGGAACAAGGAGTCCCAACCCCACACCAGGACTCCCAGCCCAGGTTTCCAGTGTCAGGAAGTTAAGTCTCATAAATTCTGTCTGTAAAAAGCAGCAGGAATTGAGGCTGTGAAAGAAAGAAACTTCTCGAGTCCCAGGCAGTTCCTCTTAAAGGGCCCACACAAAAACTTACTCAGACTCACTTGCTCTGAGTTCCAGCATGGGGGCAGCAGATTGAAAGGTGCCAGGAATGTTCAGGGAGGAACTGAATTTTCCAGCACCAAGGCCAGATCTGGAGGGCAGCTTTCTCCCAGGTAAAAGTGGTTAGAGAGGCCACTGTTCGTTTGCTGAGCCCTCCCCTCCCCAAACAGAGCCACAGAGCCACCAGGTGGGTGCCATATCTGACTCCATCAACCTGGCTCACATTGTTTGCCCTGCTGTGGTGATTCCCTGATGCCCTGCCCCACTCGACTTTCAGGCCCATCCAAGCTATTTCCAGTGGCTTTTCCATACCAATGGCTTTGTCCATGTTTCAGATTTTCCTAAATTCTCTTATACAAGCAGCTTCTGGTTTCAGCAAGCCCTGTACCTCTTGATATGTTATCCCAGGCCTGGCACTAGCAGCAGCTGGCCTTGGTTCACAACTTCACCTCACCTGGATCCCTCCAAGCCCAGCACAAGGAGAGCCATCTGCAGATTGTTTTGTAGCTTATGCTGTTTGACTCTGGACAGAATACAGGTAGGGGCTGACCTTGGATGTGCTAACAGCAGTCAAGTCTCAACTACAACAGGAGGACATATACAGTCCACACAGTGGACACACCTCAAGTACTTAGCTTGGGTAACAGGGGAGGCTTTACCACTGTACCCTACAGGCCACCTACTACATTATGCCACTCTACCTAGCTTGGGAGACATAGAAGCTCTACCTAACACATAGAAACAAACACAGGGAGGCTGTAAAATGAGGATGCAAAGAACACGGTCCAAATGAAAGAAAAGAACAAAATTCCAGAAAAAGAACTAAATGTAATGGAGACAAGCAAGCTACTAGATGCAGAGTTCAAAACACTGGTTATAAGGATGCTCAAGGAACTTAGTGAGAACTTCAACAGCATATAAAAAAAGGTCCAGTTCAAAACAAAGGATACATTAATTAAAATAAAGAACAATTTACAGGGAATCAACAGTAGAGTGCATGAAGCCAAGAATCAAATCAGCAATTTGGAATATAGGGAGGAAGAAAACAACCTATCAGAACAACAAGAAGAAAAAGAATTTAAAAAATGAGGATCATGTAAAGAACCTCTGGGACTACTTCAAGCATATCGACATTTGCTTCATGAGGTGCTGGAAGAAGAAGAAAAGAGCAAGAAATCAGAAACCTATTGAAAAAAATGATAGAAAACTTCCCTAACTTACACATACAGGAAAGGAAATAAACATACAAATCTAGGAAGTGCAGAGTCCCAAACAAGATGAACCCAAAGAGGCCCACGCCAACACACATCATAATTAAAATGCCAAATGTAGCCCTGGCTGGTATAGCTCAGTGGATTGAGCGTGGGCTGTAAACCAAAGGGTCCTGGTTTGATTCCCAGTCAGGGTACATGCCTGGGTTGCAGGCCAGGTCCCCAGTGAGGGTCATGTGAGAGGCAACCATACATTGCTGTTTCTCCCTCCCTTCTCCTCTCTCTAAAAATAAATAAATAAAATTTAAAAATGCCAAATGTTAAAGACAAAGAGAAAATCTTAAAAGCAACAAGAGACTTCCACCAAGATGGTGGCGTAGGCGGACGCACTGTGCCACCGCTCACAACCTGAGAGTTTAAACAATGAACTCAATAGCGAAAAATAAACAACCAGAACGGACAGAATCGAACTGAAGGGAAGTCCGACACCCAGGAAGTTGGGGAGGACATACGTCCAGACCGGTAAGCAGGGCAGAACCAAGCGGGGGAGTGGAGTGAGAGGCAGTTTGCCCGGAGGGACTCACCCCGCAAGCGCCTAACCAAAGCACAACCCTGAGCAACGGGTGAACCTCGCAGGCCGGCGGCGTAACTGGAGAGGCCGGTGGGAACCAGCAGGGCCGAGACTGGCAGAAAAGGCAGAGGGGAACTGGGGAGCAGAGGGTGATGGGGAGCAGAGGGTGATAGGGAGCAGAGGTGAACGGCAGACGCCATTGCTCCCTCCCAGGCCCCGCCCCCAGAGGAAACGTCACAAAAAAGTGACCCAGGTTGCCAGGTACCGATAAACACCTAAGACTCTGACAGGTGCACCGAGATAAAAAAGAATGAAAATGGCCAAAATGAAAGATAAGAACAAATTACAACTAACGGACGAAGAGATAGCCAAATTAACAGATGCACAGTTTAAAACACTGGTAATCAGGATGCTCGCAAAACTGGAAGAAAGGTGGACGCAAATAGTTGAACAAATGAAGAATACAATAAAGATAATGGAGGAAGATTTACAGGGAACCAATAGGGAAAAAAAGGAAGCTGGGACTCAAACCAATGGGGTGGACCAGAAGGAAGAAACAAGAATTCAAAAAAATGAGGAGGGACTCAGGAACCTCAGAGACATTTGGAAATGACCCAACATCCGGATCATAGGGCTGCCAGAAGGACAAGAGGAACACCAAGAAATTGAATGTATT
Source organism: Micronycteris hirsuta (assembly GCA_004026765.1). Taxonomy (NCBI): domain Eukaryota; kingdom Metazoa; phylum Chordata; class Mammalia; order Chiroptera; family Phyllostomidae; genus Micronycteris; species Micronycteris hirsuta. Next base: position 22,726 of record PVJI01023802.1, read on the forward strand.
TTTGAACAGATAATGAACGAGAAATTCCCAAATCTGGCAAAGGAAATAGGCTTCCTGGAAGTCCAAGAAGCTCAGAGAACCCCGAAGAAGCGGGACCCAAAGAGGAACACGCCAAGGCACATCATAATAACATCACCCAAGATCAAGAATAAGGAAAGAATCTTACAAGCAGCAAGAGAAAAGGAGACAGTTACCTACAAAGGAATCCCCATAAGACTGTCAGCGGATTTCT
>PVJI01023803.1:0-22942 GCA_004026765.1 Micronycteris hirsuta
CTTACATTGAAACATTATTTACAATAGCCAAGATCTGGAAACAGCCCAAGTGCCCATTAGTAGATGAATGGATAAAAAATCTGTGGTACATTTACACAATGGAATACTACTTGGCCATAAAATAGGAAATCTTACCTTTTGCGACAGCATAGATGGACATGGAGATTATTATTCTCAGTGAAACAAACCACTCAGAGAAAGACAAATACCATATGATGTCACTGATCTGTGAAATCTAATGAACAAAATAAACTACAAGCAAAATAGAAAGAGAAGCATGGACACATGGAACACATTGACAGCTGTCAGAAGGGAGAAGGGTTAGGGGCTAGATGAAAGAAGGTGAAGGAATTAAATACAAATATACATATTATATTATTTATATATGCATATATAGATAAATAGATATGATATATAGCATTATATTATATAACTGCAATATTATATCTACTATATCTGTATGTATGTATTATACATATTATATATAATATGTATAACATTATATCTCTAATATCTATATATACATACACACACACACGGAGGCACAGACAACAGTGTGGTGATAGCCAGAGGCAAAGGGGGTGGGGCAGGTGGAGGTGGGCAAAGGGGCATAAATGGGGACGGAAAGAGACTTTGCTTTGGGCAATGGGCACACGGTGCAGTGTGCTGATGATGTTTTGTTGAGTTGTACACTTGAAACCTGCACAGTTTTGTGAACCAATGTTACCCCAATAAATTTTTTTTAAAAAAAGGCCAGAAATCAATGACACAGAAAATGGACAAGCAACAGAGAAAATCAAACCGAAAAGTTAGACAAATTTGTAAACTTCTAGTAAGGCTGATTAAGGAAAAAAAGAGAAACCAAAAATTAGTACTATCAAGAATAAAAGAGGGCATATCACAATAGCACTTACATACAATAAAGATACAAATAAGTGAATATTACAAACAACTTTTTGCCAATATGCTCAATAACTGGGATGAAACTAACAGATTCACTAAAAAATAACATAAAAACTGACATAAGAACAACAGAAAATTTGAATAATCCTATATCTTTCTTTAAAATTGAATTTGTAATCCAAAATTGTCCTACGAAGAAAATTTCAAAATGTTGGCTGAAGTTCAAACACCTGCGGGTCAGATAAGGCACTGAGACCACAGTATTTGTCCTCTATTCAAGTTTTAGTGACTGGAAGGGAGTAGGGAGAGAGGAAGAGTTATAAAGAAAAAAAAAAAAAAAGGAAGAGACTGAATGACAGCTAAGCAGATGAAGAGAAAGTAAAACAAAGCAGAGTTTTGGATGTCAGTAGGACAAAACTAACAAAATCAGCAAAGACTAGATTATCTGCATTAATGGTGTCAAATGGGCAATCTGAAAAATTTACGGATTGGATTAGAAATGGATGAAATGAATAAAGGGAATTGTACCTGTAGAAATGTTGATCTGTATCCTAAACAAGCAAGTGACAGTGGAACAGAGTTGTTCAAATTTCTGCTGTCAAGAAAAGAAGTAATGGGGACAGCACAGAGAGCAGACAACCGCAGGACAGCTGAGCTAGCTGTGAGAGCAATGCGTTATTGCTTCCATACACTCTGTAGTACTACGATAATACATTCCATTAGGAAATGAAAACATCAGTTTCAAATTCAAAAAGCTGTTCCTAGAAGAAATTTTCAGATAGAAAAAGTTTCTCTGCTAGAAACAAATAATAATGCAGTTTCTCAAAACAGAATTAAAGCAGGGAACTAAGGAAAACTACAGAAACGAAGTTATGTTTGAAAAAGCAGCTCTATTCTTGGTGGGTTTGGATCTCACCTAAAAGGTATAAACTTACTTTATTATTACTGCAGTATAAATACAAAGGCCTAAAGAAATAGTCAATTCTCTTTATTCACAGCAGTCAAGTTCTACAGACTCACTGCGAATACCGAACTAATGAATACTGAACTGTTGCTCTTCGGGGAAAATACAAGGTTAGGTTACTGAGAGCGTCTGGTCACAACTTTTTTTGTAAACAAATTAACACATAACCTTGTCTAATGTGTGTTTCTGTTTAAGGAAAACTTATTGGATATGTATTGTTGATTCATGAACACTGAACTCACAGCCAGCAGCACTGAATTTCATGCCTGAACAAGGCGTACCTAACAGGTGTTTTCTCCATAAGGCATATTACAGCGTTCTTACAACAGTACTTCAGCATTATCCTCGGGGCTGTTTTAAACAGCAAAATCACCAATAAAAAGCACAAAATGTGAAAACCACGCAGCAAACACTGCAAAAGAGATCTGTGCTTACAGTACGGACACGGAAACAGGAAGTCGGACCATCGTCTTGTCTGTCCTCAGGAACAGACAGCACGTATTTTCATTGTACTGTGCATGACGGCAAACGACCGAAAGCACTGCGAGTTATGGATCTGGGGGTCACAGACAAATGTGAAGAGGCAAGTTTCGAATCCACAGCAATGAGGGTCAACTGTATTCACAACTTACACTAACACTGAGTCGATCTTAAAAAGGTTTCCTATCAGTGAACCTAGGAATCTAGGAAGCAGTGGTAAAAATAATAGGGCCATACACTACTTCTTAGAATCAATTTTCTATAATTTTAAGATATGAAACAAGAAAAATACCAACTCATTAAAAGCCGCTTTTTCAGGGTTCACTAGCAGACCTCTTTAATTTACTAGTATATGCTAATTAGTTTTAGAAAAAAAATCAAAGCTAGTTCATTTCTAAGTTATAAATTAAATCCCATTTGGAAAACTTGATCCACTAAATTTTTTAAAAAAAGGCCACCAGTCGATTGACTGTAATTAACTATTTCTCAATACCATTTATTCAAACGGACTGCTGGCCAGGCCACACTTTCCCTCGCCCTCAGGAAGATCAGAGGCTGCACCACCGGCCAAATGATGACTTCAAAACTCAACACATCATCACCCACACTGACTACATACTATGACAAAACACATTACAGGAAAACAAAGTCTGAACTCTCACAGATGAGCAACTTAGACGTTTGCTCAAAGCTTTACGTGTTTGTAAATCACCATTAGGTCTTGAGAGAGGGAGAAACAGCAGTAGGCAGAAAACCACACAAAGGCATGAATTAATGGTAAATTCAACAAAGTTTTTGAAAAAGCATTATTTCCCCCATCCATTCCCTCAACGTTCCAATTAACTGTCATTGCACTAAAGGGATTATATACTTCAGAGAAAATGGTGAGAATTAAGTGAACAAATTAGGAAATCCACATTACCTGCCTTCCAGAATGCCCACCTTTTACAGTTCATACATTTCAGTCTGCTGCCAGCCCAGCCCTTTTTACACTGTCATTTCTAGGAACGTGACCTGACTCGGTACATCTGAACATCAAGAAGAAACACTCCTATATCCACCCTCACACCCGCCAAAGAAAACAGTCCCCAAAATATTACCGATAAAAACCCAAACCGAAGTGTGTATTTTCTAAGATTTCTTGAAGAGATGAATTGTGTCTCCCACAGCCACCCAATCAGTTGAATTTTGACCTGATCTAAAAAAGGGGCATTTGTTAAATGTTAAATTATTAAAGTAAATGAAGAATTTAATACTTAAAAAAATGATACCATGACACTGTGCTTCTCTGTGCCACAGCTTTGACTCAAACGTGGGCCCAAACATCATCTCTGCCCCGCGGAGCTAGCTCTGGCATGCATTCCCCCTTTCAGAAGGCATCAGTAATATTTTAAATTAGGGCAGCTAAGAAGAAAAAGTCAATTACATTTACTCATGTGCTTTCTTTTACTTTCCTTTAGGATCACGTTAGAAATTAACTGTAATCTGTTTGACTCACATTCATCCTAACTTTCCAATGCCTGTGTCAACATCCCGGTTGACCTACTGCCACATGAACTTCTGTAATGAGCTAAATGCCTTCCTAGACCTGCCTCACTTCACTACACCTGCCACCAGACTGATCTTTCCAAGGCACACTCTAATCGCTGCTCCTACATTCACATACCTCCCATAACTCACACCGTCATCTAAATTAAGAACACATTTCTCAGCGTGGCTTTCAGGGCCCTCTACAATCTGACAGAACATGCCTTGCTCCAACAGTTAACCCAAGCCCAAACTCCTGGATCTCTACACTTATTTAGACCTTTCTCTCTACTGGATGTACCTTCTCCTCATTCCCTGTTGAAATCCTGTCCACTTCACAGCTTACCTCTATCACAAAGCGCCTCTGATTTTCCTACCCCACATACCTCCCTCTTTCCAATCTGCCATCACTTTCTGTATAGCCCTCCACGGCACTTCACTCAGACCTGTCGAATAGTCGCTTTTCCTCTCCTGCGAGAGTTGAAACTCCAAGGGCAGGGCCTGTATTGAATGTGTTTCTGGATAAAATACAAAACCAAACTCATCGAAAAGGTAAAAAAAAAAAAGACATATCTTACTTTGACAAAGGGGAAAAAGGCCTTATTACTAATAGAGTAGAAAAAATTCTCCAACAGAAACTTGTAAAAAATGTATCCTTAAATCAACACTTTACCAGAAGAGGTGCAATGCATTCACATCAGTACAGGAGATATGTAACTGGGATCACTGTGTATTTCAAACTGGGCAAACCAGTCCCTTATCTCCGTCAATACATTAAGTGAACAATAAAGTATGACTATATTATAATAGTGCCTCATTTATCTCACATCACTAGGATATGAGGGGCTCACATAAGTGAGTTTTCTGGAGAAGAGGCTTCCTATTGAAGAAACAGATCAGAGGTGCCTGTAGCCTGGGCCAGCTGAGGGATGCTCCTGGGGAACTGACACCCGCTGCACCCAGTCCAGCAGAAAGCACACAGGCAGAATGGGAAGGTCACTTACTTGTACCTGGGAAACAGGTAGGCAGCAGGGAGGAAGGGCAGGGAGGGTATTAAAACCCTATCAAATGACAAAAGGAATGTCTGCATGGCAGAGTCCTCATTCCAAGGTGGTGGTCCTACCTATGGGTGCACTTCCCTGAGAAACTAGGGGAGTTAAGCAGCTGTTCTGTCTGCGAATGAGTTACGTCACCACCAATTGAAAGATTCCATCCTTTTTGCCACTGAAAAAATTTCACACTCTGATTATTTCTGTTACGGGTTGAATTGCACACCCCAAAACTCATATATTGAAGTTCTAACCACCAGTACTACTCGACGTGACTTTATTTGGATATAGGGTCAGTGCAGATGTAACTAGATGAGGTCAAAGTGGAATAGGGTAATGAAATAAGACTGGTCTTCTTATAAAAACAGAAAATCTGGACACAACTACACAAGGAGAATGCCATGTGAAGATGAAGGCAGAAATCGGGCTGGTGCTTCTATAAGCCAAGAAACTCCAAAGATTGGTAGCAGACCACCAGAAGCTGGGCAACAGGCATGAACAGATTCTCCTCCACAGCCCTCAAAAGGAACCAACCCTGCCAGCACCCTGTGCTCAGACTTTTAGCCTCCAGAGCGATGAGACAATATATTTCTGTTGCTTAAGCCACCCAGCCTTTGGTACTTTGTTTGGGCGTCCCTAGCAAAACAACTGGGGTCTACTGGTGTCTTTCCATTATCGTATCACCAATCGACTGTAGCAATCACGTACCTCTTTAAGAAACCAAAGTTCTTACATATGATCAGTGTTGCATTCAATCAACAAACAAACATGGATGACTTGTGTATGCCAGGCACCAAGGACAGAGCAGTAAACTAACACGGTCTCTGCCTTCATATATGTTCCTGCAATTAGGATAACTGACAACAGGCTAAATTATGGGATGAAAAGCTACAAATGTGGTAACAGCAATAAATGGCACACTTCCAACAGAGAACAGCAGACATATTAAACCACGTCTGAAAGACTCAAGGAAATCGCGATGGGGGCCCACTGTACAGTTCTGCACCTTTTGAATGTTTTCCTCCCATGTAGATGCTGGGTTGTTGGATACTGGAAGGTCTGCTTTGATTGGCTAACCTCTTATTTCTCTGCTCACTTTCTCCAATCGGCCCATTTCCACTTTGGAGCTTTTAATTTTCCATGGGATAGAAAAATCAGGCAGCTAATGTAGTTAAGAAATGTATGTTAAATAATAAAGATGGGTACAAGTGAGAACTGAATATTTGGCTTTAATGTGGGCTTTCTGATTTACTTTAGATTCTGAGAGGCATTTTTCTGAAAGAATTCTATTACAAGGTAATAAAGTGGAACATTATTTTATATAAACTAGGGGTAACAGAATAATTTTACTACTTTGGTATAAATTGCTTGGCAAAAACACTTGTTTTCTTTCAAAGGGAAGAAAACAGTTATGGAAGGAAGAAATACTGTCCAGAATTGGAATTATATAACTTATTGCCCAGTATAAGGTACATTTCTATTATCTAACTGTGAATCATACCACCAAATCACAGGAAGCATTAGGACAGAAAGCATTACAACTATCACCAAATAACAGGAAGCATTTCAACAGGAAGACAAAGCCAAAATTTTTTGCAGTACTTCATAAATACCACCCACCTCTTATGCATATCCAACAATCATCTTTTTTGTTGTGTTTTTTAAGTTCTTCTTCAGTTACTTCAATTAACCTGCCTTTTAATCCTGTTAGGTCCTTCCCACTTTTGGTCAGTCGAATCCAATCCATAAGACTTCTGCCCTGTTTTAGAGGTACCTAAAAAATGAAAAGGGAAGAATTAAACGTGGCCTCTTCAAGTTAGCTGATTTTCCTTTCCCTCCTGCTGCTTGTCTTCAGGCTACTTCATTACAATTAAAAAAAAAAAAAAGATTTCATTTATTTATTTTTGGAGGGGGAAGGGAGGAAGGAAGACAGGGAGAGAAACATTGACATGTGAGAGAGACATCGATCGGTTGGCTTTCACACATGCCCCAGTTGCGGACAGACCAGGAATCCAGTCCTGTGCCCTGACTGGGAATCAAACCAGTGGCCTTTCTCTTCACAGGATGACACTCAACCAACTGAGCAACACTGGTCATGGCTACTTCATTATTCTTATTCCCATTCAAAAGAGTAAAAAAAAAGCAAATCTAACAATTTCACAAATATTCTTTACAGCTTTAGGAGGTCATACAAAATCATATTTTACAACGAAACAGAAATGTTAGCCATAATGGTAACAAGAATAGTATTGAACTTGGAATCAGAAAACAGCTTTGGTCCTGGTGTTGTCACTAATACATGATAGTTGCTTACCAATTTGGGCCAACATTTCTTTGCCTTAAATATCAAGAGAGATTTGATAGAAGAAATTATAAACAACTGGCTAAAGTTGACTTTCTGGATTGTCAATATACACACAGGACACTGGAAATCACGAGGCAGCAATTAATTTTCTTAGAAGCCACTGAGAAACAAAGGTTTTCAAATAACAGAAAATAATAAAACTGTAACACTCTAGGGAAAGGGATTGGCAAATTGGCCCACGCCTGTTTCTTTATAGCCCTCCAGCTAAGAAGGGTTTTCAGATGTGATAGTGATGGTGGTAGTAAAAAGACAGAATACTTAGGTGACCCTCGAAGTCTAACATATTTATTATCTGGCCCTTTGCGGAAAAGTTTACCTATCCTTGTCTAGAGGATTTAATAACAAAATGTTTGGTTTCTTGTGTCTTTTTTTCCTAAAATACCTTTTCACGACTTTTAGGTATTTATTAATGTTTTAACCAACTAAAACAATCTAGTAGAAATTTTCAAGACATCCCTATAAGATAGGACTGCTGTCTAAACTTGTATAACTAGTTTGTAATACAGGGCCAGAGGAATGTTTAATGTAAAAACAGGCACATTCAAGGAAGTTTATTGCTACAGATTGAAATCCTAAACCCTAATCTGACATTAATTGGGAAGCAGGGCCTTTGGTAGGTAAGTCAGTCATAAGGGCAGAGTCTTCATGAATGGTTTTAATATCTAAATAAAAGTGGCCTGAGAGAGATCCCTCACCCCTTTCTGCCCTGAGAGGACCCAGAAAAAGTCGGCAATGAACAAGGAATCGGGCCTTTACAAGACACAGAATTGGTCATTGGCTAACGCATTGATCTTTAACTTCCAGCCTGCAGAACTGTGAGAAATAAATTTCTGTTGTTTATCAGCCACCTGGCCTGTGGTGTTCGGTTATAGCAGCCTTAACCAACTACGACCTTTATATACCTCACTTTCCTGACTCATATCTATTTTGGGCCTTTGTTTACCCCCCAAATAACCCAAGTGAATGGGTCTATGGTGTCTTTCCTATTTTACGTTCCTTCCTATCCATCTTCATCATCTCATTCTCACCATCACTGAAACTTTCTAGGTCTCTTGGTCCCAATAAAGTTCCAATACACTAAGTGTGAGAATATGATCTTTCCCATCCCAAACCAATATCAGCTGTCTCTCTTGTCTAAGTGGATTCCACAATGCACACAGTAGTTAAGAGTAATCTTCTGAAAATGCAAATCTAACCATGGGCCCTCCCTCCTTCCGTGGCTCCTCACATTACCTTATAATAATGTCTCCATATTCCCTACAGTGGTCAACCAGGCCCTTCACAACTGGTCAGAGTTTACCTCACCATCTCCAGGTTTTAACTTGCTCCTTCCCATTTATATGCCTTCACTAAACGGGAACAGGTTCCAGATTGCTATGAAACACTTGCTCCACGCCTGGATCTAGCCCCCTCCCCACCCCAACCCTCCAGACATCATTTCCTGCAGAAACCTTCTCTGACCCCAACTCCTTCATGGGCATAACACATTATTATAGTACTATGTATGGCATTTATAACTGCCTGTTTACTAGTCCATGCAGTCTATTAGACTAAATTCCTTGAAACCAGAGACCACGTCTCTAGAATATGGTAGGTTCTCAATAAATATTTATTGACTAGTAGAAATAATAATGGCTATCATACACTGCGTGCATACTTTAGCCAGGCACTGTGCCATGGGATTTACACAACAAACCATGATATTTAAGGAAAAGATGAGAGGTATTTAGTTACCTTTAGTGAGTGCTCCCCATATACAAAGACTGTGCTAAGAGAAACATGATCTCATTTAATCCTATAAATAATCCTATGAAATGGGTACTGTTATTCCCATTTACACCTGAGGAAACCGACAGTCAAAAAGGTTAAGTGAGAGAGTTGGGAAAAGAACCTGGACCTTTCTCATTCAAAAGTCTGTGCTTGTTAACAAGTACGATATATAATACAACCTCCCCAACTCTTCTATTTCTCAATCCCCCCATTTCATACAAACTTGACTCAGCTTCTAACATGACCAAGATAAGCTTGTTTCACAAAGCGGGAAAAACAGTCTTAGCTTCCCTTTGAATTGCACAATGATTTTATTTCGTTCCCTTTTTGGACCCAAAGACTCACCTTTGCCATCACCACCTGAATCTTTTGTCTTTGTCTCGAAATTTTTTCCTTTACATGGGTGCTAGAACATGATTTGTCATTTTAATGGAGAAGGGTAGAAACATATTCTAATTCATAGCTTCTTTCTCTGGAAAGGCAATACTATTCAGCCAAATATTTAGCTTAAGGGGACAGACTATCAAGGAGGAGGGGACAAATGATCAGATGGCTAGATGATATATAGAGCAATAAATAAAATGTCACAGCCAGAATCACATCACATCAAGCCTATAAGATCTAGGGCACTATTTCTTCCCAGCTTCCTTTTCTGTGAAACGGAGATAACAAATGCACTCATTTCACAGGATCGTTGTAAAGACTGAATCAGTTAATACATGTAAAGCAATAAAAAACACTCTTAGAACATGCATGGCCACCAGTAAGCACTGAATACAGCACTGAGATTTATTTCTCAGCTCTATTATTCGTATAGGTGAGGTACAGACTTCTGAAAAGCTAATGAAAGCTACAGATCTCTGAACCCCTAATTATGATCAAGAGTTAAAATCCAGGTCTAGGTGGAGAAAAATAAAAAAGAAAGTTGGTGAAGGTCCCAAATGATGCTAAGACCCAAGAGTCCAGAAATTAAAAGAGTGGCCCAAGCAGATGGGTAAACATGATGTGGTTACAGAATGAGGAACCGACACATAACAGGAATGAGCAATTCATGCTGCAGTGAACAAAGGAGACAATTTTATTAAATTTTCCAAATGTAAAATACATTTGTATTCCACTTGTTGCTAACTGTAACTATGTTCAACAAAATTTAAAGGGTACGTGAGCTTCAAAGTCATCAAGTGATATCAGAAAAGGCAGTGATAAAACACTGAGTACCAGAGGAACAAAAGTAGTATGACTTGGAGAAGTCTCCGTAATCCCAACGGCAGATTGCAGACATTTGTTCTCCTTCCTCTGATCTCCCCTGGATGAGGAGTCCCCACCCTTGCCAAAGTGTCAAATGCAACTGGTCACTGTCGACACAGCCCAACCTTTCCCTCCTGCTAAGGAATCCACATCACTCAGAACTCCTTCGGAAAGTGAGGAACAAAAGACCGTAGAGGAGGACAGTTTGAGGGAAGGAAGCTAATACTCAGGATCTATAATCCAGGGAGCACAGTGCCTGGCCCTGTCATTTACATCTGACTTCAGTTCGCGGGAAAAGACTTGCAGGAAGATAATTGACAGAAAGGGATCAAGGACTGGGAAAGAAAAGCGACTAGTAGGTGTGAGGCAGGTTAGGAGAGTTCGAAGACTGGAGAGTGCATGGGATCAGAAAGAGGTCGCCAGCTAGGGCAGGAGACACCGAAGGTTGGAGAGAGGAACTGGAGGTGGGAGAGACTGTGCGGGAACAAGAAACGCTGGAGGGAGGCAAGCGCTGAGCCATCGGTGTCACCCGCTTACCTTGCTACGCCCCCCGGAGGCGACGCGCTGCTGTGAGCTGGGGGCCGGAAAAGACTGGGAAGGGACGTTCAGCATCGTGGACCCCTGGCTCGGGCCCTGCCCGGGGTCTGCTGCCGAAGCCGCTAGTTCTGGAAGACCACTCTTGAATTACACCTCCCGCTCCGGCTCCGAGGCCGGAGAGAGGCCCAGCCCCCGGCTCACTTCCGGGGTCGCCCGGGGTGAGGAGCGCCTTGACGCAGCACGTCAAGCCCGCGGAGGGCGGGGCCAACGGGACGGACGGAGAGACGACTGGGAGAGAAGAGGCGGAACCAGGGAGAAATACGCATGCTCCATGAATCCTGCGCCCTGAACTTCAGCACCGCAAGGAGGTGACAGCTATTCCGCGGAAAGATTAAAGAGAGAGAGTGAAGCTGTTCCTTAGCCTTGGTGCTGACCGAATCTGAGAACAGATTCTTGTACAGCCCTGTTAACCCACAAGTGTTTGTACTACCATTACACAACTAAAAATATGGAATAAAATAATACTACTAGAGAAGTTTGATTTCTCTGAAACTCTCTCAAGGCACCAGGCTGTATGGAAAAGAGAAACTTGAAAAGCCATAGCGTCAAATGCAAACAGCCACTCCTGTGGGATGAAGAGAAAACTTCATCATTAAGAACCCTCGCTAATGACTGACATTATGCGTAAAGTCTTTTTCTGCTCCATTCATCTGCTCACAAGTTCTTCCTCCTCATTTAACTTCCTGTTTTCCCTGAAAGATACGGGATATTGTGTACTGATGAAGCCCACCATCAACTGAAGTAATTAAGAGTACTTTAGTATCTCAAAGCCTCATTTTCCCATCTGCATAAATAACTTACGTTTTAGAAAAGATTATATGTCATCTATAAACTACACAGTCCACTGCCTGGTTAATGGCAGGCATGCAATAAACGGCAGTAGTTCTTCATAATATTCCAAGGTATCAATGAGAAGCACAAATACTGTGCAGGTAAACAACAGTCTCTAATGGTCAAGGTCTGGACTGGGGACCTGGTGAGTTTTTCTTTGGGGAATGCACACATCCTGAGAGTAGAAGGCAGTGAAGGGAGAATTTTCAGCAGAAATATAGTTCTAAATAACTCTTCCCCAGCCTTATTCCATTACTAACTTTTCCTGACTCTGAAACGTGGTTTGAACTTGCCCTATTTCAATGGACTTTTCCTTAAAGTGTCCGCAAATTAATGTCTGTCATATTTTTTCAATTAGGAGGAAAAGTGTGGGAATATAAGTAGACATTCAAGTAAGAGGCATTTCTTAGATAGATAACCATCAATGACTTCCACCTATGCCCATTATCATTCTATAATATTATAGGAACATTCTTTATTTGCAATTGAAATACTTATTGTGAAAAAAATGTATTTCAGCTGAAAGAACTTCACTACTATAATTTACTATGTTATCTTTACCTTGCAAAGTGCTCCTGTTTTATTTCCTATTGAAAGATGTAGTTTTCTATAAATCTACTTTAAAGAACCAATCGCTGAGAATTTCTTATTCCACTTCCCATAAGAAAATGTTTACATGAGAATATCATGAGCAGGGAACCAGAGCAAAGGAAGGTGATGTTGTTGAATGTTTCATATCTGACGAATTTCTTAGCTCCCTCTTGGACAGAAAGTGGAAAATATACTATCAAATTCTGGCCTTTTGGCTGCCCCTTTTTAGATAAATCATACCCATTTAAACATTTTGTTTTCATTTTAGAGATTCATTAATTTACTTCCATAAATACTGAACGCCCATACTATTTTCCTACTGGACTTACAGACAGCAGAAGAGTATTAAAGAGAGAATTACTTGACTCATCATTCATTAAAAATGCCTAAAATTTAGAAGCCCTAATAATGATTCCCATCCTCAGTTATAGACAATGATTTAAGTGCTTTTCACCATCTGATAACAAAGACATAACAACAAGGTGTGATAGTAACATAAGGTAATTTTCTTCCCTATCTAATAATATTCATCTGTAACTACACTATCCAATAGAAATCAATAGGAAATAGCAGATGTTGCAAGATTCAGTTTGAAAATATTGTCATTCTATGCAAAGTTATAACTAAATATTTGCAAAATTATAACTAGAGATAAACTTGTAATTCGATTAAGGGATTAAAATTATTTTTTGTAAGCTCCAAATGTTTATGGTACAATCAAGACATTTGTAAGTGGTACCTATTTTTAAATTCCAGCATTGACTAATAGTATAGGGATAAAAAAGGCCCAACTACCATAATAATTACAAAATATTTTTATTAATAATTTGCATACAAATAAATAAGTTTAAAAGATTATGATACATTTGCACACTAAATTTAAATCCTGCAAGCTTTTAATGTCATCAAAAGTAACTAATCAGATTAATTTTCACAGATCAGTTCCTCAATTTCATCTTCACTATCAGAATCTTCATAAAATGAAATTGTAGCTTGAATTGGAAAATTTTTCAGAAGAGCTTCTGCTTCTTGATATAAGTAATCATAGCACTTTGATTTTGGCCAAAATAGTCTGAAAAAAGCAGACAAAATAATACATTTTATCTTTTTCATATTTAGAATACTTATACTCATTAAATGTGCAAATTCCAAGAGCTCTATGTATCTAACAATTGATTTACGCATTTAGACATAGCCTTAAGGTATAGTTTTAAAATAGTACTATTACAGCTTTCAAGAAGTCTAGTTGCCAAAGTATCAATAATTGGTCAATTATTTTAAATCTTCATCCAAGCTGTAAGCCTAAGATAAATATTTAGCTTACTTGAGTTGTTATACAATAGATATATTTATTCTTTAAAAAATAAACAGAAGGCTTGTCTTCCAATTTCCAAATTTCATAGGGAGAAAATGAGTCCTACCACTACATTAAAAATTCTGATGATAGCCAACTTCATTAAAACAACAAAATATTATGCCCTTACATGAAGGCAGAAATCACCTAGTATCCTGCTTAAAATTCACACATTTAACTCTTAGTTGCACATGTGGCCAGTATAGGTTTAGGAAAGTGCAAAAAGCAACATTTTTAAAAGTTTGTCTATGTGCTCACAGCCTGAGGGTCAGAAAGGCACCTCTGAGCCCAGACTTGACCGTGTCTCCCTCCCCTCTCCCCACCCAGCTTAATTTGAGGACACCATACTGAGATATCAAGAATGACACTGGTTTCATAGAAATAATTCACATGTAAACATGTTTACCTCAGAATTTCAAATTTCTGAAAAATATTGAACTTGCCATCTTGTCTTCTATTATTTTTCATCCGAGGAGAAGAAAAGGAATAAGGCTGAATCGCCAACTACAGTGTAGTCATTTCCGTGTAAATAGCCCCATGTACAGAGAGATGGGACATTATCTTCAGCACACTTCATTTTAAAAGGCAATGTAATTTATAATTTTTTAGCAGAGGGGTAAAAATAGCTTATAATTTTGGTATGAAATTATTAACCATCAATATTTCAGTCAATCAATAAATATATTAGTGCTTTCTTGTGCTAGACATAATTGATAATTCAAAGATGAATAAACCATGGTCCCTATCCTCAAAAGTTGACAGTTGAGTAAAAAGAATTAGAAACACACACTACTGCTCAAGACAGAAATTAAGAACAGTAAAGTAACTTAAGAGAAGTAAAAACACAATGCTACAGTGGTTCAGAAAAGGAAAGAATTGCTGATACATAAAACAATTGACTTTTTAATGTGTTACTGGAACTGCCAAATCCAAAGAATGTTGTTTAAATGTTATCACATTCTCCCCAGAGTTTCTCACTGACTGTTTTTCTTCCAGGGAGTCGGTCTGTTTCTGAATTTGCCCTGTTCAGAGTGATTCTGCTCTGTCTCCTTCGTGGACCTTCTTTCTCTGAATACAGGTTAGAGGTTGGCCTTCCCCCACAGTTTTATCACAAGTGGTCATCTCTCTTCCCTGACTCCACAGGATGATGTGACCCATTCCCATGATTTCCCCAAGTGTTCATTTATCAAAAGCTCCCAAGTCTGCATTTCTGCTTTATAACCTGATGATAAGCTCCTGGTTTACATATGCAGTTCTTTGAAGATCATTGCTACTTGGATGCCCCACAGGCACATTAACCCCCATAAATGGAAAATTGGGTTCATTATCTTGCTCCCACATCTGTTTTAGCCCCAATTTCCAATCTGTTAGTACAGCACTCAACCCGCATCAGTCATAAACTTGGAAAACATTCTGTCTTTTTACTTCCACTTCACCTATCATATCCAATACGTTAATAAGCCTAATCTATTTTGTCACCTACATATTCCCCAAAATCACCCAGTCCCATCCCCACTTCTGATGCCTTAGAATGGCTCTTTATCATTGGCCTGAACAATTGCAATAACTTCCAATTTCACTTTTGGTGTTCTAATTATAACTACATACCATTTCCTTAGTGACTTTTCTGAAACATAAATCTGACCACAGCACTCTCTGGTTAAAATCCTTTGAGTAATCCCCAATACCACCTACAGCATCAGGACAAAACTCTGCACCAAGATATACAAGAGCTGGGCTCTGGCTTCCCTGCCGGAATGATGTCCACAGCTTTGCACACACGAATTCCAGCAACTTGATGCTCCCAGAGGATCCATGCTGTTCCATGACCCTGTTCTTTCTTTCCCTGTGTTATTTCTTCTGCCCCTGCCTCCCCACCTACCATTCATTTGGCTAACCTCAAGACCACAGCCTATAATGCACAATTTCCTGGCTCTCGCTCCCTCTGACAGCTAGGCACTTCATGCCCTGGAGTCTAAAACTGACCAAATTAAACTCTATTGCAACACTTCCCACAGGGCTGGGATTATTTTTATTTCCTGTGTCCTTTACCAGTGCTAGGTCACTGCAGGAAATTAATCAAAATGCTATTTAGAAACACACACACATTTTACAAACATCAACTCTTCACCTAACAGCTCTCTCAAGCAGGCAAACTGCAACGTTATCCTTTTACCTAAATAAAAGCTACCGAGAATCCTCCAGAAAGGCCGACTTCCTTGACCAGAACAGGAAACTAGCTCCTCATTGATATGCCAAAAAACTTGTGATCATTTTTATAATTGTTAGTAACTTTAGAATTTTCATCACCTTTCCATTTTCTCTGACATGGCAACCTCGATTTGTTCTAAAATTGCAACTATGAACACCATTCTTCCTTCTGGTTTGCAAAGGAATAATTTGTGAAGTCAATTTCATCTGGACCTCTTGGCATTAAAAAACAAAAACAAAAACTGTTTTGCAGGCACAAGATGTCAATGTTTAACTTTTATTGTATCATCCCCTTTCCCTCTTTTTATTATATTCCTTAAGCTTTTACTGAGTATGCACTAATTAACAATTTTTCTAGCTAAGAGCGTGAGCTGCTACATTTTTCAATTCGATGAATAAAGGACCTCTGGCACTGGGAAGATAAAGCAACCTTGAAGACAGATTTTCCAATGCAAAAACTGCAGGACCTGCTGCTGAACTGGGCTGTACTAAGTCCCCGGCTCTTCCCAGAGGCTAGAGAAGCAAGAGACCCTCGATTTGGCCTGTCACTCACCTGACTGGGTGCCTGTACCGGGAAAGCTTTCCAGAGGCTTCGGTCATTCCGCGGCCATTGGGCACCTGGGGATGTAAGGAGATGAGTTTACAGTTAACACTCACCTTTTTCTAGAAACTGGAAACGCGCGAGACCCAGCGTTCCTCGCGCCCGCAGGGAATGTGACCCTATTGTTCTCCGCAGCCTCGCTCTGGGTCCGATCCTTGCGTCGTAACTGCTCTGGAGAGCACACCCGCCTCATCAGCACCGACAGGACACTGGCAGGACGACCGGCAGGCGTGATCTTAAGCTAGGGGCAGGCCGGGCCCGCGTCTCCCTCGGGCCAGGTGTCCCCAGCTCTGGTGAACCACCTGCGTCCCTCGGAGGCGCGGCCAGCCACACGCGGCTCACTCACCCCCTTTTCTGCTTGGTGAGGGGCCTCCTCCCGCTCGCCTCGGGCATCAGCCCAAGGTCTCCAGAAGCCTGCGGATCTGCGGGGTGGGGAGCAAAGGCGCGCAGACGAGACGTGAGCCCAGACCCGGCAGAACCGAGCGCAGCCGAGTGTGGGCCCGAGGGAGTTTGCGGGGGGGTTGGGGGGGCGGGGGGTGGACGGTGGAGAGCGGAGAGGAGGAGCTGGAGAAGCGCGGGCGGGAGGGATGGGGTAGGGGGGTGCAGGGCGGTGCTGAGACGCTGTACCCGGAGTCTGCGCCCGCGAGCCGCGCCAGGCAGTCGGGTGCTCCGGGCAGCTGGCGGGGGCAGCAGCAGCGCACGCGCTCGCCGGCTCCGCTTTGCAAGCTCTCTGCAGTCTCCATGGCGCGGCTGGACTCCGCGGACGGCCGCTGACAGCTCGCATGCAAACCTACCCTTTTCACAAGCCAGGCCCGAGCGCTGAGTTTATATAGCCTCAGCAGCCTGCTGCACTTTGGGAGGTTCGCTTCCTCTCCGCCCCTCTCTGCCCAGCTAGCCGCATAAACAAAAAGGCTGCGCGTGAAGGCACAACGGACTGAACCCGAGTGTGAACGCGTGCAGCTCCCAAATGGCCCTGGAAGGGGTTTGTCGAGCAAGTGTTAATCGATCTTCACACTTGGCTACGGGGGAAAAAACAACATTCGCCCGAGCAGCCAATTTCCAAGTGAAGAGTTTAGGAGGGGATAAAATTAAGCGATTCTACACGTTTTGTGTATTTCTGCAAAAAGACCAAGTGGCTGGTAATTGCTTGACTCCCCCAAGTCTCGCGGTTTTTGGCCTATGGGAAATGAAACTGGTTCTGCTCCCGGTATTCTAAAAGATGGGATGCTGAATAAATTAAAAGGAATGGCCTTAATTCCTCTTTCTGGCACAGTACAAGATGGGTAAATGAATGGATTCCTATGAAAGGAACATAGGTTATTCTTTTAAATGCATTAACACGCTAGGTTCATATATTTGCCTATTATTATTTGAAGATAATAAAATAATTCAGAAGAGATGAATTGTAAAACCTTGAACGCCCCAGCCCAGAGGGCCAGAGACTAGAGTCATGTGATTTATTATCTTCTCATAACATAATGTAATTACCCCCCAACATCTTATTAGTCCCCTGAAGATAAGTCTTGAGTTTCATCTATACAATTCTATCACTAGCTGGCATTTTGTCAATGATAATTAGAAAATTATCTTGGGGATTGGAGTATGTGTAGGATGATAATGAAACCTTGGAAAGTTATGATATGGGACAAGTTAGTCAACTTCTCTGCCCACTTTCTCTTGTTTAAATTAACCCTCACTACATGTTCACATCTTCCATTAGAATATTGCACATGTCCACTTCTTATATAGTTATATTAATTTTGCTCTATGTATTTTGAGCTTTTATAAATTTCAAAGTGTATTTTATATTTGTATTGAGTTCTGAAAATTTTGAATTATTAAAACTTCCTGCTGAAATAAACCTGTTATCATTAAAAAAAGAAAATTACCCTTCACTTATTACAGAGGTCCATTAAACATGGTAAAAAAAAAAAGTGTTATGCTTCAAAAGAAAGATGATCTATAAATGCCATATTTTTTCAAAATGGTTTGAATAGTAGTGCTGACTTCCTCTTAAAAGTTGTAGATTAAAAAAAACTTGAATGCAAATTATAGTGTTTCTGCTATTCACTCAGTTACTACATAGGAAAATAGTCCATTGAATTAATACCTCAGGGCCTATAAGGACCACTCATCAAGAAGGTGAGACAGGTTTGCTTCTTGTAATGCAATCAGTAGCGAGGGGTACTTAATGTGGGTCTCAGTGCCCTAGAGCCGTGATTTTCAACCCTTTCCATGTCATGGCACATATCAACTAGTTCCTAAAACTCTGTAGCACACCAAAAAATACATTTTTTGCTGATCTGCCAAAAAATAGGTATAACTTTGATTTATTCACATCTGGAGGCTATTGTTGTGTTGGCTGTTGTCATTTTTTTAATTTGACAATCCAAGGAGAAAGATCAGTGTCCCTGACTAAATAGTCAGGTATTGCAGGTTTTAAAATTTTTTCTGGCATATCAAAGTGCCTCTTGTAGCCACCAGTGTGCCATGGCACACTGCCCTAGAATTATTGTTGGGCAAAATAACAACACTTATCGAATGCTTGCTACAGTGCCTAACTTATAGTAAGTCCTCAACAAATTTTGAACTAGGGGGAGCAGGGCCTGGGAGTAGGAGGGGGAAGAGGGTGGAGTGGAAATATCTTCAATAATGTCACACACACACACACACACATATACATACGCTTTTAACAGATATTGAGCTATCTGATCAAATGGCCTATCATTTCAGTTTATAAACATCTTTTGAGGTACCTGTAATATACTAAGTACTCTGCTTTCCAGATATAATGTTGAAGTACATTTTACTCAGAGAAGTGGCATGAGGGAAGAAATAGATATGTCTGTTTGGAACAACTATGAAAGTCTTCTTAGAGTAAATGAGACCTAAATTGGAATTTCTGGAAAAATCAGTCAAGAACTAGTAGTGTCTGTGAGGGGTGGGGGGAGGGGAATGGGAGGAGAAAGAACAGTGCTTCTGGGGGTAGGTATTGCTACAGCAGAGTTGTGGCTGAAGAGATATAAAGGACGGGCTATTACGAGCCTAGTATTCCACGACAAAGCATTGCAGCTTTCTTCTGTAAGTGCTGCTGAAAGATTTTAAGCAGGAAAGTGGAATGGTCAACGTTAGCATTTGAAAATTACTCTGGAAGCCATACAGAAGATGTATTTAGGGAAAGCTGATAATAGAGACTAGAAGATCATTCACAAAATCACTGCAATAGTTGAGGCAACAGATAATAAGATGTATACTAAGGATATACATGAAAGAATGTATTTCAAGGATACTTGAAATCTAGAGAACTAGACAAATCATAAAATGTGGATGGACATGAAAGTGGAGGCCAGACACGCTCCGAGGTTTTCTCGCCTGGTTAAGTGGGTAGAGATGGTGATGGCTCAAAGACAAACAAAACTGAAATACAGGAGGAAAGGCAGGCCAGATGCTTTAATGCTATTTTATCTGTTAATAAAGTGCAGGGAAAAATTGATGAATTTGGTTTTGGATCTTGAATCAGGTCAGACTGGGATCTATGGTAATAATAAACAACTCCAAAATCTCATAGGCTTGACTAAGTTAATAGAGGTTTATTTCACACTTACACTGTACGTCCATTTTTGGCGAGTGGGAGAGATCTGCTTTCTACCACCTTCACATAAGGCTACAAGCTAATGGAGCCTCTTTCCTCTGCAGTGTTGCCACTTGTCATGAGAGGAGGAAGGGAGTAAAATTCTGTGTGTGCCAATTTTAAAGGCTTCTGCCTAAAAGTGACACACATCAGCTTCAATATGTTTCACTGGCCAAATAAAGTCATATGACACACCTAATTTCAAAGAAGCAAGTATACAATCCCACCATAGATCCAGACAGATGAGAAACAGAAATAATCAGCATTATAAGAGTACCATAATCTGCCCTTCTGGCTATCAAATATTCAGTTAACTTTCTGTCTTGTAAAATGCAGTCACTGCAAAGAAAGGAGCCAAGAAGTGATCTAATAGATTTTAGAAGGCTTGGTGACACATAGGTGGAGAAGATACCCAGGGGACAACCAGAGATATAAGATCTGGAGTTCTGCAGAGTTTAGGGCTAAGGATTTACATGTGGGCATCATCATAGAAGAGGTGGTAACCAAAACCATAGAAATTGATTGGTTTTCTCAGAGAAATGTTGTAGCTTGAAAACAGGACCAGTGATAGAGCTCTGGAGAGCAATATTTGATTGTAAACTGAGAGGGCATGCAATTAATTAATTAACTAATTAAATAGGATTTCACAGAAAAGGAATGGTGAGGGTGGTAGAAGGTGCATTTGTGGAGCAGATGTGGTGGAAATACGGGATGAACGAATTCCAACAAGGAAAGAAAGGCCCAAGACATTATGTTTCACCAAAGGGTCAAACAAGATAAGGATTCGTGAAAATTGAATTTGGCAGTTAAGATGTTTAAGCAGCTTTAAAATAACATCTCGAGTGTATGGGGACAGAAACTTTTATACAGTAGGTTGAGCTGTAGTGGCGAAGAACAAAGACAATGAGAGAGGCTACCCTTCGAAAGGAAAAAAGAAAAGGGGGATACCGGGTCAGTAGAGGGGTTTGGGTTGTAGGGTACAAGAGAGGATAGGATGATGAGAGGAGACAGGAGAACAGAGGCTTCTGGAGAGAGGGGGCTGGATGATGGCTATGGTCCCCCAGGAGGCAGGAAGAAGTGAAGTTAGTAGCCCTGAGGGAGATTCTCATGCAGTCAGAAGGGTGCATCAGTGATATATAAATGATGCATATATAGTAAATGATATATAAATGATGTAATCCACATCTGAGATCACTGGAGAAACAAGTTTAATTAAGGTGACTGGATCTGCTGTGGAGGAGGAGGGATGTGATGTGATAATAGGACATAAGTCTGAGAGAACATCAATTGCCTTGAAATTGTGGGAAAAAAGAAATGCATTAATAGAAAGAAAAGGGGGAGAGAATCAATTAATAAATATATGGCAAGACTGACCAAATTTAGGTAAACTGAAAAATATAAATATGGATTATTAGAGCTAGAAAATCCCAAATTTTCCATTTATAAATTCTGTTTATGCCACCTATTTATACAGACGTTGAAAGTGATTTCCAGTGTGGACAGGCCAGTATAACTTATCCATGTTACATTTTAGATTGACTTTAGAATTCTATATGAGTCCCACTAGAGCATTTAAAATATGTGCTTTTAAAAAATTGAGATATAATTGACATATAACATTATATTAGTTTCAGACGTATAACATAATGATTTGATATTTGTATATTTTGCATATATTGCAAGATGATCACCATCATAAGGCTGCTTAACAGCCATCACCATGCACAGTTACAACTGCCTGTTTCTTGTGATGAGAACTTTTGAAACTTACTCTCTTGGCAGCTTTCAAATAGGCATTACAGTATTCCCAACCATAGGCACTAGGCTGTACTAAACATCCCCAGAACTTATTTTATAACTGAAAGTTTGTACCTTTTGACCATCTTTACCCATTTCACTCACTCCCATCCCCTGCCTCTCCCCTCTCTGGCAACCACTAATCCACTCTCTGTATCTATGAGTTTGGTTGTTTGTTTTGTTTTGTTTTTTAGATTCCACATGTAAGTGAGGTCATATAGTATTTGCCTTTCTCTGAGTTACTGCATTTACCAGAGTGCCCTCAAGGCTGTTTATGTTGTCACAAATGGCAGGATTTCCTTCTTTTTTATGGCTGAATAATATTCCATTGTGTGTGTGTGTGTGTGTGTGTGTGTGTGTGTGTGTGTGAGAAATCTTTATCAATGGATATAATGGGTAAAGTGTCCATTGATGGACACTTAGGTGTTTCCATGTCTTGGCGATTGTACATAACACTGCAGCAAATGTGGGAGTGCAGCT
Organism: Micronycteris hirsuta; assembly: GCA_004026765.1. Taxonomy (NCBI): domain Eukaryota; kingdom Metazoa; phylum Chordata; class Mammalia; order Chiroptera; family Phyllostomidae; genus Micronycteris; species Micronycteris hirsuta. Next base: position 22,400 of record PVJI01023803.1, read on the forward strand.
ATATTTTCAATATCCTGTTTTCATTTCCTCTGAAGAAGTGGAATGGCTAAACCACATGGTAGTTCCATTTTTTGAGGAACCTCAATACAGTTTACTGTAGTGGCTGCCCCAACGACCATTTCCAACAATAGTGCCAAGTGTCCTCCTTTTTCTACCTCCCCACCGATGCTTGCTATTTCTTGTCTTTTTGATAATAGTCATTCTATTAACTTGAGGTGATATTTTACTGCGGTTTAGATTTGCATTTCCCTGACAATTAGTGATGTTGAATGACTTTTCAGGGACCTGTTGGCCACTTGTGTATCTTCTTTGGAAAAATGTCCATTCAGGTCCTCTGCCCACTTTTGTAGCAGTGATTTCCACACGTGTGTAAACACACAGTCCTGAGAATCTACACGTTTTGAGCACAGCTCCGTGTGACTCCTGTGTGAGCAAGTGTGGATCATGTCTGTGGGATGGGAATTCTCTAATAGGAATTTGGCAAAGGTGTATCTTAAAAAATTCCGGCTTGCTGATCTCTGAATATTGCTTTCACCTGGTCCT
>PVJI01023804.1:0-22955 GCA_004026765.1 Micronycteris hirsuta
GTATGGTCTAACCTTTAATGAGCAGCAACAGCAAAAATGGAATGAGATCCATCAAATAATGGATGCTGTGTGGAGTCTATAACAATGATATCATAATAATACCACTCAAATAAGGTTAGAGAAAGTAAATTTAACTATTATTTTACATTTGAAATAGATGGAAATTGTACATTAAGGTTATTCTTTAAATAAATAATGGTTTATAATGGAACCTGACTTCCTTGGATACCTATAAGATGACCTATTGCCACACTCATATTGGGAGAGAGAAAAAGAGAGAGACTCAAGAGAGTATCATTATTTTAACTTAGACAAAATTGTGGTAATCTACTTTGAAGTGTGATTTCAGTGAGGGAAGGATCGGTCATAGTTATTATTAACTGATTAATTTTAGGTGTTGCATCAAAATATGTTCTACATATAAAGGAAATGTGTTTGGATAAGTATGATGCATGGTGGGGGATGTACACATTCTTATACCTGCAAACACATGAATGTTCCTAAGGCTATACGGTAGTAGGCAGTCTTCATACATGCACTAACAAATAGATTCATGGTATTTGTAAGAGCTAACCCAGAAAAGTATTATAAAATTGGCACTCCAAGATGTCTTGAGATAAGCCATAGTTATATACGCCCATGGAGGAGATACAACAAAAGTGGAACTTGAGAGAGATCAAAATATAATTTTCTTGTTATTGAGAAACTTTTCCAACCTGAATAACTGATTGCCAAGAACTTGGATTATTATAATCAAAATCAATAAGGTAGCTTTGAATATTGGTTCTGAGGCCATGCCATACGAAATATTACCATGACCTGCTTTTCATACGCAGAGTTCATGACGATATCTGACCCGCTGCTCATAGAGGATGCTCCTTGGATTGCGGATGGCAGTAACTGCTTTGGCTGTGCTGCTCTGTCGGGCCCCTCCTCTCTCCCTCTCACAGCGAGGGTCACATGTTTACAAGGCAGTGGATGGGCTCTAAAGAGAAACTGACTGGCTTTAGTGTTAGGTTTGAACTTTTAGTATTTGTTTATAAACTCGGGTTCTAACCTGCTGAGTTATCCTGTCAGTCCAGACACTAAGTAATTATTATGCATTTGAATTTGGCATATATTATTTTTCTGTAATAAGATCTAGTTAATCTGGGAAATCAGATGTAACAGGAAAACATCACTTCAGTTACAGCTCTGCCCTGATAACTTTCAAAGTAGTATGAAGACACAAAAGTAAACCTCTACTTTAAAAACTTTCCTGTGGTAGGTTGCCTGTATATTATTTATTTGAATGCTCTGAAAGTTAGCGAGGCCATTTCAATTGTGAATAGAAAAGCCTCTTCCATTTTCTATATGCAAGGCCATTGACATTTGAATGTTCTCAGTATTCTGTAAAAAGAGAATAAAAACTTCTCTTTCCTATTTCAATTTTTCTTTCCACTTCCTTGTAACTTTTCGCGAACCATTTGGCCTGCACCCAAGGCCTGCTGATGTGGTTTTATGTACAGACACTTCAAGGGACAGGGGAAAATTTTGCAATATACAATGCTTATGTCGCATCGTTAAAGATAATGCAGATGCAGATAAAGGGTTTTTCTTTACACAAAAGTTTTGTTATTTTTTATTTGTAGCAGATAACAATCTTAATAAAACTTCTAGACTTGTAGTTTTACGGGCTGGTATTCTGATCACTACACTGTGACAGCTTGAGCTTTCTCTCTGCCCACTGTGTCAGGATGACCCAGAAAGAATGCCGGAGATGTTGAGCTTGTTGTTTTCTCTCCCTCATCACATTCAGGGTCATGAACTGCCTTGGCTTGGGTAGTGAGTTCATTTTATGTCCCTGTAACTATGGAAATTAATGTTAAGAGAAGGGAAGTTATGGTGATGGAGCAGTGGGATATTTTGGCCAATGCTATACTTAGGTTCATACTTATAGGGTCATAGAACTCAAAAATACGAAGGACCTCACAGATTATTTATTTACTTATTTACTTTTAAATATGAAATGCTTCATGAATTTGTGTGTCCTTCTTGTGCAGGGGCCATGCTCATCTTCGCTGTATCATTCCAATTTTAGTATAAGTATGTGCTGCCGCGGTGAGCACCTCACAAGAGTACTGCATCTCTCACTTTTTGGAGTGGGTTAAACTGAGCTTCTGTCATAGCCTGCTAGTCCTAGTGGTGAAAAAAAGATTGGAGCAGGTGTAGGTCACACTCTGGTCATTTTACCTAAAACGTTCAGGCCCTCTTCTCTCTCCTCGTGTCTGGTTTATCATCTCCATGTGGCCTTCTCCTCCATCTCTTCAGAGATGCAGCCCTGTCTTCAGTCCATCCATAATGAGAAGCTCTGCAAACAGAGCATTTCCCTTAAGCCTTTCATATGCCTGATGTCCACACCACTGAAGGCCTCATTACCTACCATCAGTTCCTTCTTCCTTAGAAACGTGTTAACAATGGAATGGAGAAGAGAACAAACAGAAAGGGAAGAAGGGTCTTGCAACGACGACTTTCTATCTCAAGGGGGCGCACCATTTCTCCTTCCTGTGCTTACGTCCTCTTGGAGTAAAACGTCTCCACACTCAAGCTCAGGGAGCACTTCGGCTCTTGTCCATCCACCCCGCAGAAACGGACCTGGAATAGGTCGCTAGTCACTCCTTGGTTGCCAAAGTCAATGGACAGTTTTGTAGGCCTTTGCTGACTTTTCTGTACATTAACATCTTTTGAAACATCTTCCTTGAAATTGTTCTTCGTTTGGCTTCTGTAATATGACTGACTTTCTCCTCATTGTTTTACTCTTTAAATATTTATGATTTTGCTCCATGTGCACTCCTCCCAAGATTGAATCATTAATTGGGAGGCAGGATAATGTAGTACCCAAGAGCTTGGATTCTGAAGCCAGATCACCAGGGCTTGAACCCTGGCTGTCCCTCTTGGATCAGTTACTTAGTTTCTTGGTGGCTTGGTATTGTCATATAAAAAAAATGGAGATATTACTAGTACTATTTCATAGCATTGTGAAAATTAAATTATTTAATATACATAAAGTGCTAAGAGTAGTGCCCGGCAAAATACCAAATGTTTTGTAAGTCTTAAGAGAGAGAGAGAGAGTGAGAGCTTTGGCTAAGGATGTCTCAAAGTTTGTGGTGCCTCGCTGCAACTCCCAAACAAGGTTTCAAGGTCCATGTTCAAGAGACATGGGAAGAAAAACTCACATACACATTTATTTTTCCTTTCAAATTTCAAAGTTATGGTATAGGGTCTGGCTATTAATAATTTCACTCATCAGAATACTTGGGATCAGATAAACTACGGAGTCCCCATCACCGTGTTTACTACGTACCAACCCTGTCCTGCCTGCCTGCTTGCATTCCCCCATCAAGTCAAGCCAGTCTTCTCTGCCCTCCCCAAATTTGGAACTTTCAACTCTCTATACTAAACCTAACCTTAAATAAAAGTGATGGGATAGAAATTATTAACGTGGAGTCTACAACTTTCTCCCAACCCTATAGAAATGAAGAGGACAGGGGAGAGGTTTGTCCAGTTATCATAAGAAAAAACATTGGGAGCAGAAGACAAGTGGTACTTCCCAGAGGTCTCGGTGCCGGAGGCCATTGACTGTGGTGTCGTGTGGTGGCGGGGGTATGGCAAGGGTGCGGGAGTTGTGTTCCCAGACGTTTGGACCTCCAGCTTTGTGGTGAAAGAGAGCGGTTACCTCCTTGTGGGCTATTTCTAGCCAGGGTAGGTGATTTCCTGATGAATAAATATTCTCCAGGACTGCTGTGGTATGTGAGTTAAGTGTTGAGTGAATAAAAATAAGAAATTTTAACAAAGTTTTGCTATGATCACAGTGTCCAGTACATGCAAGTAAAGAACTCAAGATATTTTTGAAATGACATTTCTCTGTTGCACTACATTACATTGTACCATTGAAACTGAGCCATAGCTGCCTCATAGATGTTATATAAGCCAGTATCCTCTCAGAGCATGAAACAATCTTTTGTTCATCACCAAAACATACTCCCCTGTTAGTGTGGCTGCAGATCTCGTTTCTGCTTTGCAGCTGAGTTATCCATAATTCTCCCACCTTGTCCCTTTAGCCGTTATTGCAGACACTCCACAGCTTCATGTCTGTGGTATGATTCTGCCTACCGAGAGTAATTCATTATTCATTCATCATTATGAGCTTTTAAAATTCACTTTGAAATTATAAACTTCTTACGGACAGGGAAAGTGTTTGGTATGTTTTTTGCCTCTCTGCACATTTTATATAATTTATTTTTGTATTTTTCTTAGTGATTTTAGGGCATGTTTCACATATATTATCTTAGTAAATCCTTGACAAACTCTTTTGTGCAATAAAGTGGGAGGATATTTGCTACACTTTAGGTGGAGAAACTGAGTCTAATGATATGAAGTGAGCTATCCGAAGCCACGTGTCTGCAACAATATCTATTTTTGAGTCTAGTCACTGGCTTTACTCAGCTATATCACGGAGGTCGGATCAGGCGTCTGTGTCTTCCTCATTTGATACTATGAGGACCAAAAAAAAGAAAAGAAAAAATAGAAAAGAAAATGTTCAGTCAATTAGTTACATTTCTGTGAATGAACAGTGTCTGAATGTTATTTAGAATCTCTGGAAACAAACCAATTTCCACCTTTTCATTATGCCTCCACCTTATATTACACTGAAGCTGAATCACCAGGTAACTTCTCAGGATTTTGCAAAGTATCTCGCGAAGTATCTCAGTGCGCGTGTGGGGAAATCATTGCATGTGGTAGAGGGACACCAATCACATAAAAATTGTGGGGAAGTTTAATACTTTAGGTTTCTGAAGAGAGAGCTAAGTTATTGGGTTTGGGTGAGAATTTGATGCTGATGCTGAATTTTGAAGATTGTGATTCTAATGGGAATTTAAAGAGGAAATTTATACAGTTTCAGCAAAATCTGTCGTGTAATAGTGGACCTGCTCTCCAGAAAGGCTGTCGCAATTTTGTTGACACTTTGATGATCTGTTGGGCTTAGTCTCAGAATCATAGTGTCACGAGTGACTGGGCTAATTAGTGATTTAAGTATATTGTTTATATCAGCAATAAGGATTAGAATCACACGACTCAGTGAGGGCCTAACTTAACTGGTTACTGAATGAGCACTTAGGCCTGGCGCAGTGATTTAAATTAATTTCAGCAAATGGTACTTATTGCCTTTAAAGCTTTTTTTTTTTAAACTGATGCCAGGGCTTACCAGGATAAATGACACAAAATTGCTGTATTCTAGCACCTCATTATTTGGTGGAGGATCAGGACTCATGCAAAGCTCATTAAAATAGAAGGCCCTGGGTGTTGAATTAAAATAGCAAAATGAATCTATACCATGTGTTTATACAGTCTGATCTATTGTCTACATATTCAACTATTTGTTTTACTCTTTTTTTCACTGACATAAAATATTATATTAGTTTCAGGGGTACAATATAATGATTCAATATTATATATATTGTGAAATGATCATACACTAAGTCTAATAAACATCTGTCACCATTCACAGGCACAACATTTTTTTCTTGGCATGAGAACTTTTAAGATTTAGCAACATTCATATTCAACTATTAGGACAGCACATTCTGTAATGTTCCATTGAAATTTGAGGGCTTTTCTTGGTTAGGGGGCTCCGGGGTGTATTCATAAGTCCTGCTCTCACAGCAGGGAGGGAGGGAGGCGAACACATGGTGGGAAGGGCAGTAATGGAGTCTGTGCAGCTCCAGAGGGAACACGGTGGAAGGTGTGACCGGCTACTTCTGGGTGTGAGGGGGGCAGTAAGGAGGGGGGAAAGGCTGTGGAGAGAAGTGAGTTGTGATGGGGAAGGAGGAGCTCACCAGTGGGCATGGAATAGAAAGACGTTCCGGTTGGAAGGAATGGTTGTGCCTGACATGTTTTACCCACCTTAAATGTGTGCTTAAAGGTTAATTAACATCATTTTGCATTAGAATTTATTCAGAAAACACAGCCTCGATTTGAATTCTCAGCTTTTTATAATTGCAGAAGCAAAAATTATTTCACTCCCACTCCAGTGTAAAAGTGGAATTATTTAGGCATTGGAAATGAACCTGAAAATAAGAATTTGAAATATATTTAGAATATCTAGATACACACAACTTTGGGCATCACCATCGCTTTCTAAATTTCTGATTGCTTTATAAGTGCTGAACTTTTTGATAACTATGTGGTATGAAGCATGACATTAAGTTAGAGAACCAAATTTTATTCATCTTGGAAAGTCCCATTTTGGAGTTAAACCTTTGAGACTTTGAAAGTCCCCTCTTCCTTTCTTCTCATTGCAATCTTTTACACATTATTCTTTTACACATTTATCCTATAAATCTTTTCTGTAAATATTCACTAAGTGGTACAGTAAATTGCTGTCCTTGTTCTTATTCTCTCCTGAAAATATACTTTAAAAAAAGGAAAACTAAGATGTGTTAAGCTATTTCTAATCTGAAAATGTGGTTGTGATAGACCTTGTAAAGCAGAATGTTGCTTAAGAGGTTGGAAATGTAAGCCACAATAAGGAAAAAAGACACAGAAGTGATCATATAAATTATAATACTTATTAGTTGTTTTTAAAAATGTTTAGCCTTACTTTCACTTTTTTAAAAAAGAGAGAAAAAACTTTTAAATGTATTTATTATGTGGCCTTTCTTATTATTTCTAAGATTAATAATAATAATAGCATTTACTGAGTGCTTACTCTGTGTGACCCTAAACAAACTTCTGAGGTAAGTACTATTTTTATACTCATTTACAATTGAGGAAACTGAGACCCAGAGATGTTAAGCCACGTGTCTAAGATGACTAAACCAACATGTGAAAGGATTGGATTTGGGCCCATGTGGCCCAGGGGTGCAAGCTAATGGAGGCTCTGCCATCTTGAAGCTCCACCACCTGGAACATGTAGATGCTTCAGTTTGTGCCTGAGGTGAGGGGTGCCAGTGGGTCACAGGCTGCTCTTTAGTGCTTCCTCTTGGCAGGGAAAAAAAAGGCCACTTCTGCGTGCAGTCTGTTGTTCAGAGCTAGTCATGTGGCCCCTCCTAACTGCAAGAGGGTGGAAGTGTGGGTGAGCAAAGACTACTTGATGAGTAGCAAATGTCACTGACACAGCTCTCCTCACTACAAACTTCTTTGAAAGTTTTAAGTAACAGAAGACCATTGAATAACATGAATTTCAAACATTAAGTCAAGAGAGAACCTGTATAAGATATTCAGAATTTCTGGGCAGCCTCAACTTGCTCGACCTCTTTGCCTCGTCTGTTCCCCCAGGTGTGGTGTTCCTTTCTCTGGGTGGGTATAAAAGACTGTGGGTTACACTTCTTGATTCAGTTTTTGGGCACTTTCTGGACTCCATTGGATATGTGGCATCTTAGGATGACTGAGATTCTCTCTCAGCTTTACCTGCTCCAGTGGTTCTTCTGTTTTGACTGAGATTTGGTCAGCTTGGAAAAGGCCAACAGTCACAGTAAAGAGCTTGCCTTTTTGCCAAAAAACTAAAACAAAACAAAACAAAACAACCGAACAAACTAAAAACATACAACAAATCTATCTCCAAAACTGCCAGAAAAAATAAGAAATGTGACTTATTTCATTTTTTTCCCAATTGCATTCTCCCTGTCCCTCCATCATGTTCCATGACTGCTGGTTCTCCCAAGGGTGCTTTTAGTCAGCCATCGACCCTTCTATCCATCCACCCATTCATCCAAAAAATATTTATTAACTTCTTACTAGGTATCCTACTGTCGAATGAGACTCATTTATATCACTTTTTGATCCTTAATTTCATTAAAGACTTTTCTGGAAATGAGCACCTCATGTTGTTTCATCTCTAGCCACTTCCTCAGGGAAGAAATAGCTTGCCCTGCTGTTGACTCCAGTGTGCTCAGCCCATAAGATTTGCTTCAGGAACTTGACTGTGGTCAATACTCAACAGACGTACAGTCCCTAGAAATGTAGAGAGAAGAAAATGTCATGTGAATCCCTAGTATTCTTTTTTTATTTTTATTTTTTATTTTTTTAAAGATTTTATTTATTTATTTTAAACAGAAGGGAACAGAGGGAGAAAGAGAGGGAGAGAAACATCAGTGTGTGGTTGTCTCTCACGTGGCCCCCACTGGGGACCTGGCCTGCAACCCAGGCATGTGTCTTGACTGGGAATTGAACCGGCAACCCTTTGATTCACAGCCCGTGCTCAATCCACTGAGCTACACCAGCCAGGCCTAGTATTTTTTTTTTTTAAAGATTTTATTTATTTATTTTTAAAGAAAGGGGAATGGAGGGAGAAAGAGAGGGAGAGAAACGTTGATGTATGAGAGAAACATAGATCACCTGCCTCTTGCATGGGACCCAACCAGGGACAGGCCCACAAGCCAGGCATGTGCCCTGACCAGAAATAGAACCAGTGACCTTTCACTTTGGGGGACAACACCCAAATAACTGAGTCTCACCAGTCAGGACTCCTAGTACTCTTTTGAGGTAGCAAACACAAGGCAGAATTCTTGATTTAAAATCTCATTGTTATGCAACCAGAGTGGGACAAGTGAAAACACAATCCATAAAACTCACCTCCCGATATTAGAGGTACGAAGGAGATTAGACTAGACACTTAACACTGGAAACATTTTTCTGTGAAAGTTACAGCTAGAATAAATGCCATAATACATATAAACGTACTGGTGGCTTCATTTATGGATTTGTTAAGACTGTGGTGCTCTTGTCAGGCTAAAATGAGCATTCTAATCGGATCAACCTTGGGCACACCTGTGACTTTTGGTTCTTAGTTTGGTTTTTGCTGGCCTCTGCAGCATCAAAATGGTATAATAGGATTTTACACAGGCCTCAGGGTGGGGATTATTGGTGCTTAACAACTTGTATGGGAAGGAGGATGGATCTGAGAGACAGAGGGAGGATTTGTTCCAAAGACAGTCTCTGCGCTTTAATATCTATGGGGAAAATCCACTTTCCCAAGATAACCCTCTGCCCCTCCTCACACTGCTAATAATAGTATGCCATATTCATTTAGTCATAGCAACCAAAAATTCTACTAATTAGAAATTCACTTATGTTAACAAAAATCTTTTTTAAGATGCAATTACCTCAGAATGAAAATTGCTAATTCACAGGTTTATGCAAATTTTCTTAATCAGATTGCTTTTCTCCTTAACAGCTAGCTGAGATTAGTGTCTTTGAAAGAAATGGAAGGAGAATTTGGAATTTGGTGCTGTTGGGGGCGGAGGTGGGTAGCGGGTAGAGACAGGAGGAAAACAGGTAATTAAAAACATGTTTTTCCAATTATGAAAATCCTTGACGCAGTTCAGTGGAGTGCTTGACAGTGCAGGCTCTGGAGCCAGACCAGGCTCGCCAGCCTCATGACTGGGCACGTCACTTCATTCCCAATTACCTCAGTAACAGGAGGATAATGATGATGCTTACAGCGGAGGGTTTGTTTGTTGTTGTTGCTAGGTTAAATGAATTGATGTATGTAAAGAGTATAGTATATGGGAAGCACTCAATAAATATTGGCTGTTTTGGCTAATTTACAAAATACAATAGAAAATGAGCCCAAAGTTCCATAGCATATCTCCAGACCATCATACCTTAATATGGGCACTGATTACATTATTCAGTGTATTTACATACCACATACAGATATTCGTATTTTAGTGTTCTGATTATTTTTTTCAGGTAATATTAGCTTATGAGCACTTTGGTGAGGGCTTTATAGAGGAGGTGGACAGTAAGGGTATGAGAGTTTCCAGTCAGGTATGAAAGGAGTTTCCAGTCTAGAGGTATAGTACGAACGAAAGCATAAGGCAGAAAGCCCAGGAAGAAGTGAGGACACCAACGCGGAGCAGGAGAGCTCAGGAAGCTGAAGGAGAGCTTGGGTCCGATATCAGAAGAAGAGTGCTTACTCTTTCGGCACTGAAAGAAGGTTGGGGTGGAGAAAGGTTTAGGGAGACCAACTAGCAGGGAATTGTAATAATTCAGGGCAGAGGGTTGAAAGGCTGAAATTGGGCCTGACCTATTTCTATTGGAATAAGTAGGAAGCTATAGATATGAGAGGCCGTGTGTAAGAGACCTGACAAAATGTACTAACCGATTAAATAAAGGGCTGTTGGAAGAAAAGGGAAGAGACAAAGATGACTGAGAATTCTAGAAAATATGACTGGAAGGGTGGTGTACTGTTCAGACCTTTGAGAGAAGACTTTTAAATCAGTGGATTGCAAGATTAATAGCACATGACTAAGGAGTTCAGGAAATATGTATAGACTCTTTTAAGGGCTTGATGTCAAAGAAGATATAATGTTGAATGGTAGTGTAGAATAGGAAAAAAATAAAGGCAAGACTTTGTTTTGTTTGCTTTTGGTTTATTTATTTATTTTCTTAGGGATAAGAAAGAGTTTGATCTTATGGGAAGGGAACATAAAGATGAAGAGAAAGAGAAGATAAGGAGTATGGATAAAAATGGAACAGCAGGTGGAAAAGTTCACCTTGGAAAGGAAGGGATATCCATATTTCCACCCACTTCAGAGAGGGAGAGATGGAGAGAAGAAGGGGAGAGGGAAGTTAGAGAGATATTGCCGTGGAAGGAACTGAAGGAGATCGGGTAGGTCGTTTGCTAAGGGTAGAAGGCAATGTGGGATTGGAGATTTTCATAGAATGCAAAATATTTTCAATGACCATGGGGAAAATATGGGCTAAGGTTGAGAATTAAAAAAAAGAAGACGATAATGTAAAGCTTTGAGGATTTATTTATTTATTTATTTATTCCTCATCTGAGGACATTTTTTCATTGTTTTTAGAGAGAGAGAGAAAGAAGGAGAGAGAGAGAAACATCAGTGTGGAACAGAAATATCCATCAGTTGCCTTCTCATACACTCCCTAACTGGGGATTGAACCTGCAACCTGGGTATGTTGGAATCAAACCCACGAGTTTTCAGTCTATGGGATGATGCTCTAGCCAACTAAGCCACACCAGCCAGAGCAGGCTCATTTTATTTAATTAAAGGAGCACATATGCCAATTTTGAACCAGATTTAAAATTAGATTAGCATACTATACAAATGCTTTAGTTACATAAACCTGATAGTTGTTGAAGACATCTTTCACTGCAGCAACAAGGGAAAATGTAAATCTTCGCTAAAGTTATATGTTAATTAAGTCCACCATAAAATTATAGCTAGGATGAGGTATATAGAAAGAAGAGTTCTTAATACAGACTTCTATGTCTACCTTCGGAAGCAATTATAAAGAGTCCTTCCATTTTGTCTAGTGCTTTTCGGTTTACAAAATATGTTCACTCAAATGATCTCACATAATAAAAGGACTGAAAGGGACAAAAATCTTGAATGTAAATCATCTTGCAAAAATATTTCCAAAGAAGGGGAAGAGTTTCTTCATGCTGAGTAACTGCTACTTCCAGAAATGATGTATAGAAAAGAGACTTAATACTCAAGGGCAGCTCAGAGTTCCTCTAAGAACTTGTTAAAGAAGTCTTCTTTCTCCAAATGAGGCACATGTTCTTGGGGTTTGATTACTTGCCAGTAGATAAACTATTTCCTTTTCCTTAAATTTGTGTAGGCTGTCCAGAAGGCTCTGAGCTTCTTGAAATTTCAATTGGGGCTTTCAGAGAGTACAGCAATAATTATTTCTTAAACAGCTTTGTTCTATTTTCTAAGAACAGTGATGAATTTTTGTAGATTAGGTTAAATTTCTGTGTAAACGTTTTGTTTGACATTTTGTGTAGGTTATTGGTCCTTAGGGTAAATTGGAATCACTAATCACTCCTAGGGCCTTAACACAATGATCAAAAACTGAGTCAGCATCATTGGGGAGGGCTCCTTAAGGCCTTCTACACTAGTTTCTAATGATCCTCTTTCACATTTGAAACTTGGGTATTTGTCTTGCTGGATTTTCCATATGTATAAATGTTGTTTATAATCAGCATTTTCTGTTTTATATTTTTTACAGTTTTATACACATCATTTGCTCCTCACATAGTCTTATGAACCATGCAGGGCAATGCAGTTCTGGTTTTTCAAGTAAATTAACTTGTAGTGAGATGATTTACCCAAGTTCTCGCTGCTAGTCTACACGGCAGGCAGGGTTTGAATCCACATTTTTTGACACCTGCTCTTAACCCTTAATCTAATATTTTGATGCTATTTATCATGGGACTTGATTAAAGAGTAATAATGGAAACTAACTTTATTATATTGGAAAGAATGATATACAATTTCCATTTTTCTATGTCCAAAATGGTTGACCATTGGCAATATCATGTGGTTCACCCAATATAGGCAGCAAAGTGCTATGTGGAGTGAGTGCAGACTTTGCTGTCAGAAGAACCTAGGCTAGAAGCCCAGTTTTGCCCCAGGAAGAATTATTACCTCTATAACACTATTAACTTCCTTAAGCCTTTGTTTCCTCATCTTTAAAAAAATGTTGACAGTACTATCTACTTTAGAAGTTTTTACAAAGATGATATAGTACAATAGCTGCAAAAAACCTGTTTCAGTACATTGTACATTTTGTTTTAAATAGGTCACAGAAAATATTATTGTCAATAAGACAACAAATTCTACTTTGAAAAATAAAATGAGCATTTTAATTGTTTATAGCGTGTTTAGCATTGTGCCTTGAGAACAAATAATTTGTTATTACTCTTTTTTTTTGTACCATTGTGCTTTTAATTCACAGGCTACTTAGCTGTGTATGAAAAGAGAGGGCATTATCAATCATCTTATTTTTTTATTTTACATTCATGTATTTTCTTTTTTTTTATAGATTTTTTTTAAGATTTTTAAAATTTATTTATTTTTAGAGGGAGGAGAAGGGAGGGAGAAAGAGAGGGGGAAACAGCAATGTATGGTTGCCTCTCACATGGCCCTCACAGGGGACCTGGCCTGCAACCCAGGCATGTGCCCTGACTGGGAATCGAACCGAGACCCTCTGGTTCCCAGCCCGCGCTCAACCCACCGAGCTACACCAGCTAGGGCGTATTTTCTTATTTTCTATAATAAGCAACTTGTGTTCTTATGGCGGATATGAAGTTAAAAAATAAAAATTAGTTTAGGCACTAAATAATAAATTATCAAGAATGTGAAAAAGAAATATCTTCCTAAAAAGTTAAAAGCCGTTAGGTGAACAGACGTGTCTGACATTTAAAGCAAAAATTCATATACCTCTTCCTTCTACTCAGTTGCACTCATTTACTCTTCATACATTTATTCATTCATTTAACAAATAGTATCTAAGTGCTCACTGTTTCATGAACTATGAGGAGATAGAAAAGTGGAATTCTTAATTTATAACTTGTGATAGATCTCTTTTCATTAGAATTTGGAAATACCAAGAAGATTTCACTGTCTTGGGCAGCTAGATGCATGTAATTGTTACAGGGAATGAATATACTATTCTCATATAAAGTTACCCATATTGATCTTAGTAAATATTAAACCCAGCTTATTACTCTAACCTGATTTTTCTCCTTCAGAACTAGAGTTTACATATTAAAAGTTTCTTTTCTAAGTATACTTTCCTAGAATCAACAGGTTCAGTTCCCATGTAAACCTAAGCAAGAGTCTGACCTTGGAGTCCCACAAGGGGGACCAGCAAGGACATTGACTGAATGTACACAACCCCCGCCCTGATCCCTTTGTTCCACTTTCCCTCTCCTCCCTCCTGGTAAAAACCTTTGCCTGCATTATGTATCAAATCAAAGTATTTAACCAACCCTGCGCTTCACTTCTCTTTGCAGTTGTGAGACACGCTGGTACTGACCCCAAACCACATGTGTTGGGGAAGAGGGAATGCCAGTGCAAATGGAAATACATCAGAACAAAGGGAGTGAGCTAGGGAAGAAGCTGCACGGCACCCCTTTTAGGGCCCTCCTCTTGTTACTCCCAAGAAAAATTGCCCGTCAGGGCTCCTCCTCGGAATTTCCCCTTCCAAAATTCCCACCAACACCCTATAGGAATCGTTGGGTTGGCCAGAGATGTTCAGATGGGTTTTCGAGGACGAGTTTGCCCATCTTCTGCAGATGCTGGCACTCGAATAAACTTCTTTCCCTCTCGCCAGTACCTGTCTCATTAGTTTGGCTTTCGTGGTGGCAGTCTGGTGAACCTGGGTTTCGTTACATATTCGTCGTGTATACGTGAGCGCACTGAAATGGGTCACGGCATAGAAAGTCAGCTTCAGGAAAATTATAGAGCATGCTTAACATACATTCAACGGCAACTAGTAGACTAGTTTATAGAGATAAGTAGTATATTTGCCATTGAAAATATTTAAAAAGATACTATGAATAGGTGTTCACTGTCATTAAAAGCCTTATGCTATTATTAAAGAAACTAATAATTAAAAAACTCACACAGGTATAATAAAATAAGATAAGTTTTAATGGAAAAAAATGTTTACCTTGTGATAAAGAAAACCATAACTGAAATATAAGGAATTCTTTAAATGATCAACAGCTATTGACCTGTTATGAGCGCTTCATTGTACTTGGTATAGGCCCAAAGAGTACCATATTTTGCCATATATAGTGTGCTCCCACGGCTTAATGTGGGTACACATTATACATGGGCATTAGTACTACCCATATATAATGCACATCCTTATTTTTCCCTCAAAAATTTGGGCAAAAAAGTGTGTATTATACATGGCAAAATACGGTATATATTTTTTTCTTCTATGATGTAGGTTATAGTAAAGACATTATCTGGTTCAATGTGTTAAGGCTAAGTTGAATGGCATTGGTATTTATCAATTTATTTTAATATTGTGATTAGAAAAACATATTTTTAGATGGTGCCTGCAACATAACAAGTTGTGGAGTTTGAGTCCTGTTTCTGTCCTAATTAGTTGTATCCCTTAGGCAAGTCACTGAGCAATTCTGAACTTCAGTTTTCTCATCTATTGATGAAATACAATGGTTTCTAAGACACAGGATCACTGTGAGGAGTAAATGAGGCAAGATAAGGGACTTGCTAGTACAGTATCCAGGACGCTGTTGAGATTCCAAAATATTATCCCTTTCATTCAGAAAATATTCAATTTATGGACTGTGTGGTTTTCATAGATTTGCTATAATTTCAATTCTACTTTTAATAATTTCTTACAATTATTTTTTCTCCTGTGGAAAAATATAACCAAGTTATATAAAAGTCAAGTGGGTAATATAATTTAATTCCTTAAATTTACTTTTTTTTTTTTAAGATTTTATGTATTTATTTTCAGAGAGAGGAGAAGGGAGGGGGAAAGAGCAATGTATGGTTGCCTCTCACATGGCCCTCACTGGGGACCTGGCCTGCAACCCAGGCATGTGCTCTGACTGGGAATCAAACCGGGACATTTTGTTTCCCAGCCCGCGCTCAATCCACTGAGCTACACCAGCTGGGCATAAATTTACTTTTTTTATGGCTGGTATTTGAAGAATTTTTTTTAAAGAGATGTAGTCATGTCTGTTTGCAAACGTTTTTACACAATACAGGGTGGTAACAGTACCAACTTATTTTTCAGTAAGCAAATATTTATTGAGTGCCTACTATGCTCCAGGTACACTTCTGGGGCTATGTACACAGACAGGTTCCTGCTATCATGAAGCTCACTGTGTGATAAGTGCCAAAAAATTATAGGGAGAGAGCGCTGAATAGAGAATAACAGGGAAGAACAATTCTACGTTAGGTGGACAGGGAAGTTCTCCCTGTGGAGGAAATCTGTCAATTAAGACTAAAGGAAGAGAGAGAGAGAGAGCCAGCCAACTGTGAGAGAATTGTAAGCCAAATGTCCTAAAGTCTGAAAGGTGTGTACAAGGAAATGATCAAGGTCAGCATGGCTAGACCACAGAAAGTTTGGGAAGGGTGGTGTGAGATATCAAAGGGGTGACCAATCATGCAAGGGCCTTAAGATCATGGCAGGGTGTATGAATCGTACTTTTAGAGCATGGGGAAGCCATTGATGGAAAGCCGAAATTGGAAAAGATCTGGCCTCTGTGTTGTGATTTGGGTTAGAGATGGTCATGGACTAGGCTGGCATGAGAGGCATAGAGAAGAAAACATCTCTTCTGAAGATAAAACTGAAAGGTTTTTTGTTTGTTCGTTTTTTAGCATGGACTTGATATGAGAAATAAAGGAGATAGATGAAGCTAAGATGATTTTGCAAATTTCTGGTTTAAGTAATTGAATAGTTTGTGGTAACATTTACTAAAATGGGGGAAATGGAGAAGAAGCAGGATGATTTTATTTTGTATTTGGTGGGAAGGAGATTAAGAGTTCTGTTTTGAACATGTTACATTTACGATGTTTTTGAAACATTTAAGTAGAGACCTCAAGTAGACAGACCACTAGATCATACCCTATCATTCACTTGCTCAAAACCCTTTCATTGTAATGGGATGTAAGCTGGGAGGCCTCTGCGCCCCCCAGAGGGGGATTTGTAATGGGGTCTAGAACTTGGGGTGTCTGGGAATCTGGGAATATAGGCTATCCCTCCTAGGTCTGGCTGGGGGAAGGGAGACAGGGAGCAGGGCCATTGAGAGTTACTTTGCATATCAATAATAGCAGTCCATCCAGGGAGATGGGCATGACTTTGACCCGTGGTGTAGCTGGGAGGCAGCTCCTCTGGTTACCAAGTCTGCAAGAGAGCTCCCTCGGGATGGTTCACTCCATGCTGTGGGGCCACACCTGCCCAGACTAAGTATGGCAGCTAAGAAAGGCAGAAAGTACGGGGGTGCTGACAGGTGTAGTCGATTGTGGGAGGAGTCGGAAATGGGGTTTTGGAGGAGGGTCCAGGCTGGGATTTAAACTAAAGGCAGGCCACCGTGAGGGATGAGAGAGACAGTGCAGGACTATGGACAGGACAGTGTAGAACTAGGGATGGAGGGGCAATACAGGACACAATGAGGGGGAACAATGCGAAGCTGTGCAGGAAGGAAAGGGGTGAAAGAACTCACTGGTGGGCCTTGAGGATGTGCCATGTGGTTTTAGATTAAGAACTAGAGATCGCGGTACTGAGGCTGATGGTGCTGGGGACTGTGGGAGACCCGCCCAGCGAGCACGGATTACTGGGAGGAACTGGGAGTCTAGTCAAGCTTCAGACTTCTATTTCTTTTCCTGAGACACAGTACCCCTGACTGGCCTGACTGGGCAAAGGGGAGGCAGGACTCTGTGTGTGTTTGTGGGTGTTTTAAAGGGACTTTGGGATTTTTAACATTGACATTCCACCATTACTCTAAACCTGTATAACTTTTGAATAAATAGTTCCCTTTTTACCAAACTCTGGCATTGAGAGCCACAGTTCCTAGCACCTGGCAGTGGGCCAGAAGAACCGTAGTAGAAAAAGACCTTGGGGAAGGGGGCTTGTTTCTGTAACAGTGTCTGGGCCCTCCACCAGTTAGTTCCTTTCGCTAATATGATGGCTTCCCATCTCAGGACAAAATCTAAAGTTCTTGTAGTAGTCCACAAGGTCTCGTTATGGCTTCTGCTTACTTCTTTGATCCATCTGCCTCTTTTCCTTATCTCTGCTCAGAGCAGGCTTGTCTTCTCACTCTTTGTGGAAACTCACTGTGGCATTCATGCCTCAGGGCCTTTGCATTTGCACTGCTTTCTGCTTAGAAAACCTCTTCCCTTAGATCTTTGTCTGTCTCTTACTCTTATTTCATTCAGGTCTCCGATCAAATTTTACCTCCTCAGAGATTCTTTCTTGACCATGAATGGTTTCCACCTTTAACTTTAAAACTCTCTCCCTGTATCCTGACTAACTTTTCTGCTTAGGAATGATTGCTTCTAGTGTAATAGAAATGCTTCCTCTCTCTGGCCTTCAGGTTAATAGCTCTTGCTGTAGATATGTTAATCAACTAGAGGTCTTTTGCTTGAACCTTGAGCAGTTAGTTCCTTGTCAGCTCAGAGGTGAGGAAACATGCATAATGACTCCAGAACTAGACTCAGATCCAAGGGGGCTGACCAGGAGCAAAGAGATTGAAAAAATTCATACTCTTCCTTGGATCCCTTCGATTCCTACCTGTGTATGGCCTGCACTTACCCCTTGCCTTACCCTTCCTCCCTTTCCTTGACAATAAAGGATGCCTGAATTCCAGACTCTTTTAAGATGGATTTGAGGATTAATTTTCCCATCTTCTTGAGTTAGGCTTCCTTGATCAATAAACCTTTCCTTGCTCAAAACTCTGATCTACTGAATATTGGCCTTTATTTTGAAGCATTAGACACATGAAACTTGTACCTGTAACACTAACATTTATTTATTTTTTACTTGTTTGTTGTGTTTATGGCTTGTTTCCCCACTAGAAGATAGGCTTCATGAAAGCAGAGACTTTGTTGAGCTCACCATTGCACCTCTAGATCCAGGTTAATGCCTTGTATGTACATCATGTGCACTCAAAAACTCAATAAATATTTACTGAATGAATGACTATGTAAATAAAAATGCAAAGGAAAGGTTGAGACTAGAATCTACATTTGAGAGTCATTAGCAAATAGATGGTGTGTAAAGTTCCAGGAGTGACTGAGATGATCCACAGGAGAGTATGAATATGCAAAGAAGAGGTCCAGGACTTAGTGCTAGGCACTCCCAACATTTAGCGGTTGGGTTGAGAAGGTAAGGGGAGGATCAAAGTCAACAGAGACCAAGGGGTGACCATTGGAGAAGACTGGAATATCTGGAGGGAAATCAGAGAAGCTTAGAAATGTGATTCCAAAAAGTGAGTGCTGTTGGAAGGCAAAAGCAACCCCTTCTTGTTTTATCTTTCCTCCAAGAGAATTATTTTCCAGCTATCCCATTATTGCCAAAAGTTAATTTCTCTACATAACTGTAATTTAGTCACATTGAAACTATTTATTATAAATGGAAAGTGCTCACGTAATTAATTAATCTGCTCTCATACGAGTATATCATAATTACAATATTATCATTAACTGTTTTTTCCATTACAGTTTATTGAGATACCTAGTTACCAAATATTTCAAACTGTTTAATCCTTAAATTGCTCCTACGATTATTTTTTTCCACTGCCTGCCCTCTTGTGCAGATACCACCACACAGTTGCTGTAGTCACTGCTGGGTTGGGGGTGGAGTGGGCAGAAGAGTAAAGTCAAGGTAGCACCAGAGCAGCTGGGCATTAAAGGAAATGGTATTATTTGTCATTGATCACTTATATATAAGTTCCTAAAAGTGAAAAATACAGTATGAAGAGATCATAACAGTTGTTTGAAAAATGCTGGGATGGATGCTAATATATATTCGAGCTATTTAACTAATATAGATTTAATAAATCAACTTTTCAGGCTGGGTGCTACTTAAACTGGGCCAAGTTTGATTTGATTTTTCTAAAAACTTTTCAGAAAATTAATTTTCCTTCATTGTTGATGTTGCCCAATAATTTCTTTGGTTTTGAACTGCTCCAGGAAGATCTTAAATGAATAGAACCGAACATGCATTTTCATAGTTGATTTCATTTGTTCTGTTGGCAGTGGGGTTAGACCTTGGTTCTTGAGTTTGGCTAAGAAAGAATTCAGAGCCAAGAACGTTAGCCCAAGAAGTTTATTTAGAAAGTCACGAGGGTAGAAGAAGTGAGCCAACTGGGGTGCATGGACTCAGGAAACAAGTTACAGAGTCAAAAGAAGGGCCCTTGGAGCTTAGGAGAAAGAAAGAAAAGGATACGTGTCTAAGGAAAGAAGTTGGGGAAAGGCTGAGGTGTGCTCTAGGGAGAGTGAGAGACAGCATGTGCACTAGTTTCTTTGTCTTAAGAGTCTCTTATCTGTTTTCTAAAGGCTAAAATTCTAGGAGAGGTCTCAGGAGAGGATCTCAATAGACTATTCATCAGCTTTCCAAGTGTATCCTTTGAGGGTCATGGTCCCGATGCTGTCCATGGCATTGCTTCATCTGGTTTCATGACTTTTCTGGGCTTGGAGCTGAAACACAACTGAAGCCTAGATGTTACCTCCAGTTTGATCAAAACTCTGTCTCTGTGGTCAGCAGACCTGAGGCTTTGTTCCTAAGCTTATTTGATGTGGGTCAGAAATTTATTGTCCTGAGAGCTTAATGTTTAAAGGAGTGGTCATGCAAGGGCTCGTATGGGAGTCATATGAGGGTATTCTCCAGCCCTCTTGTTCTACCTCTACGGAATTCTGTACTGCTTGACTAACAACATGCTAGGGGAGGAAAGCTCACTCTGGAAATGAGGTCTTAGCCTATGATAGTTATTTCCTTTAGTTTTGTCCATTGCTAGGCACTTGGAACTTTCTGCCCTGGTGACATTCTGTACCTGGCTTACTATTCCTCCACTGCTCATTCCTGTTTAACCTACTACTCTATCACTCTAGTATTCTGACATTATTTCAAAAGCTTTTTGAAACCTCAGTCACCTTGACCACTGGTAAAATGCATATTATTTGCTTTTCTCAGAAGAAACTGTCCTTTCAATTTAGATGATACATTGTGTTTCAACATTGTTCTCTTGGATGATGAAGAAAATACTGCACTCTCTGGTATTACGGCAAATCATATATGATTATAAAAGGCAGCTTTTGCTTGAACTTATTTCTTAGCAGTCCAGGCAGCGTTGCTTATTGCATATAGAAATTTTAGTTTTAGAAAACTCTAAAACCAGTTTTTATTAGCTTTAAGATATCAGCAAATTTGTTTCTCTTATAATTATTATTTTTGATACTGGTGTAAAAAGTGTTCTAAATTTGTAACTTCATGCTAATTTCAGTTTGAAAATATAAGAAATGAAAACTTACAAACCTGAGTCTTATCATCATACATGGAAATTAATGTCTCTCTCTCTTCCTCCCTCCTTTACTCTCCTATTTCTCTCTTTTCAGTTTCACAAAGTTTTAAAGTGGCATGCAAGATACAAATAAAAAGTTAAAATAGCCCTGGCTGGTGTGGCTCAGTGGATTGAGTGCTGTCCTGTGAACCAAAGGGTCAGTGGTTTGATTCCTAGTCAGGGCACATGCCTGGGTTGTGGGCCAGGTCCCCAGCAGGGGGAGCATGAGAGACAATCACATACTGATGTTTCTCTCCCTCTCTTTCTCCCTCCCTTCCCCTCTGTCTAAACATAAATAAATAAAAAATTTAAAAAAGTTAAAATAAACATAAGCCCAATAAGAAATATGAGGCAAAAGAAAATATAAGGGATAGAAAAATAAAGGGAATTAGGATGTGGTTAAGTGCCCAAATTCTAGCCACAAATTCCTACCTACTTGTGAGAGGTAGGCTGTGAATATGAAACTAAGACTTCTAACTGGTAATATGAGGAAGAGAATGCAATGTTTTTCCAAAGGGAAATATAAGCTAGTCACCTAGGATAATCATCATTTTTCCTGAGTGTAACCAAAAAGCCTTTTTCTACCCTTAGTCTTCATAGAGGGAACACCGTGCAGTGTAATGAACAAAATCTTTGACAATATTCTCAACAATTCTTATATGGGCTTATGGTATCGAGCCAAAGCACACCTTGGGCAAAGCCACTCAGGTCCATGGTGGTGGGGGCGTGGTGTTATCATATGACGTGGTCCAGGTGGAGTGCTCCATATTACCTAATATGTGGACAAGTGGTAAATTGAATATCATTTAGAACATTCATTTTCAATTACAGGTTTCATCTGTTAGTGGGTAGTAAAATTAACTCAGTGGGGGGCAACTAACTTTTGAAGAGGAAAAAGAGAAGTCAGTGTCTTGAGAAATGCTTTATTTTTTTTCTTTCAAATGTGTTACCAGGTCATGAAGCAAAATATATTTCTTACTCTGAGTCTAGTTAAAAGGTTTGAAAACCACCACATGGATGTAATTCTTATAGACTATCTTCTTTGCCTAATTTTGCAGAAGGTATTGCTTGGCCATAACTCTAAGATTATATCCCTTGACAAGCAGCACTTTAAGAGCTGCAGTTCTGAGTTTAGTCATGGCTGGGATCTAGGAGTGGTGTGTGCAGAGTTGGGGGCATGCAGAGAAAAGTATTGAACCAAGACAGTCTATTCCAAGTGAGCAAGAGACTCTTTGGAGGCAAAAGGAAAGCCCATGTAACTAAATGTACAGCCTACTGTGGAGCCTCAGCTATAACCCAGTTAAAAGTTGGAAGTCACCCATCCAGCATAACTTTGGTCCTTACTGCAGGTCTGGTGATACATAATAAGTTGACTATACAATTGTGATAAAATGACAACATTTACAACAAGAGAATAACCTATTAAAAGTATCCTTGTTTTCCATCGGTAGGAAAATCTCAGACATTCCACGCAGCAACATCTTCAATGATATGTCCCCTCGAGCTAGGGACATAAAGGAAAGAATAAACAAATGGGACCTTATCAAAATAAAGAGCTTCTGCGGGGCTAAAGAAACTAGTATTAAAATAAAAAGAGAACCAACCGTATGGGAAAACATATTTGCCAATGATACCTCAGACAAGGGTCTGATCTCCAAAATATATGAAGAACTCATACGACTCCACTCCAGGAAGACAAAAAACCCAGTTAAAAAATGGGCAAAAGACATGAACAGACACTTCTCGAAAAAAGACATACAGAGGGCACAGAATCATATGAAAAGATGCTCAACATCATTAGCCATCAGAGAGATGCAAATTAAAACCACAATGAGATACCACCTCACACCAGTCAGAATGGCCATCATCAACAAAGCAAGAGATAACTGTTGGAGGGGATGTGGAGAAAAGGGAACCCTCCTGCACTGTTGGTGGGAATGCAGACTGGTGCAGCCATTGTGGAAAACAGTATGGAACTTCCTCAGAAAATTGAAAATGGAACTGCCTTTCGACCCAGCAATTCCACTACTGGGATTATACCCTAAGAATCCTGAAAAACCAATTCAAAAGAACCTTTGCACTCCTATGTTCATAGCAGCACAATTCACAATAGCTAAGT
>PVJI01023805.1:0-23082 GCA_004026765.1 Micronycteris hirsuta
GTAACTGAGAAAAGGCTCCCTCTCTTCAGTCACTTGGAAGAAAGATTAACACCCAAATACCTTGTTCTTCCAGCAAGGAAAAGGGGAAACGGTTGTGAATGGGCCACTAACAGTGTGCACTACAGAAGAATCCACTACTCACCTTTAAGTTAAAAAAAAGAGAGAGAGACTACTTTGAATTTCAAAAGATATATTTATAATACTGTCCATCTTTCTGGCTATGTGAAAGGTTCATTGGTATTTTCTACATTCAGAGACATTTTTTATATTCCTAGATCTAATTTAACTCCTGGTTCTTTAACTTTGCAGGAAAATCATTATGCAAATATGACACTCAAAGAGAGGAAGTAGCACCAATACTTTAGAAACTGAAGAGGGAGAGAAAAATATGATCATTTAAAAGATGACTTCAGTAACTCTTTAATGGACTGTCTTCCCTTCCCATGGAAGTTAAAATTCTTATCCCAGATAGAAACAAGAGAATAATGGAAAAAGCACAGAGAATTTGGGATTTATAGGACTTAAGTCTTGGCTCACTTTTTTCTAGGTTTGTGCTCTTAATTAAAACACCATTAATTTTCTTCTCCATCAGTAAAATAGGAATAATGGAAATATACTACATATTTATCATGAAGCTCAAATGAGATATTGTTTGTAGAAGTACTTCATTAGTTAGGAATCCTTTCAGCTGCAAGTAACAGAAAAGTAAAAATTCTGATACTTTAAAATTTTTTAAATGGATTTTAGAGAGAGAGAAAGGGAGAGAGAAATAGAAAAACATCAGTTTGGTGATAAAATACTTCTTTATCCATTCATTGATTAATTCCTGTATGTACCCCAACTGGGGATCAAACCCGCAGCCTTGGTGGTATTGGGACAACACTCTAACTGACAGAGCTATCCAGCCAAGACCAAAATTCCAATACTTTATTATTTTTTTTTAAAGATTTTATTTATTTATTATTAGAGAGAGGGGAAGAGAAGGAGACAGAGAAGGAGAGAAACAGCAATGTATGGTTGCCTCTCACATGGCCCTCATGGGGACCTGGCCTGCAACCCAGGCATGTGCCCTGACTGGGAATCGAACCGGGACCCTTTGGTTCCCAGCCCGCGCTCAATCCACTGAGCTACACCAGCCAGGGCGAAAATTCCAATACTTTAAACCAGTGATTTCCAACCAGTGTGCCGCAATAATTTTTAAAACAGATAATACCTGACTATTTAGTCAGAGGCACTGACCTCTTTTCCCTTAGATTGTCAAATTTAAAAAATGACAACAGTCAACACAACAACAGTCATCCACTGTAATGAATCAAAATTATACCTATTTTTTGTCAGATTGGCAAAAGATATATTTTTTTGGTATGCCACTGTATTTCAGTATGTAATTAGTGTATGTGCACCATGAGATAAAAAAGGTTAAAAACCACTGCTAAAAGCAAATAGAAGTTGTTTTTTCCTCATAAGACACCAACAGGTAGATAAGCAGGTGTAGCAGCTCCATGACATCATCAAAGTCTCAGGATTCTTTTTCCTTTCTAGCTTCCTAGTGAGTTAGGTAATTGCTTCATCATCACAATATGGATGCTGGAGATCTAGATATCATCCCCGGTTTCATGCAGAAAGTGGGAAGGAGTATGCCTGAGTTTTGTCCGTTCCCTTCTTCTCAGAACTCTTTCAGCAGACTTTCACTTATATCTTACCATCTCAGAACTGGATGACATGGCTATGCCTATCTACAAGGGAGGCTAAATGAGCGCTTGGCTTTTCATCTCCTCTGGGAAAGAGCCAGAGAGCAAAGGATGGTAGATGTAATAATCAACAATGTCTGCCACAAGCATTTTGTAAAATAGTAACTCTTGGTAAGTGTTAGTTACTAGTGTTTTTGTTGAAGGTTTCCTGGAAAATACATGGTGGATGGGAACTAGTAAAATATACAAGAAGAGAAAATTAAGATGTTAGCTTACTTATAGGGATACCTAGTTTCTACTGTATCACTATGGTCAACTGGTCATAACTGTTATCTTTTTCACCAGAAAAAATGTCCAAAACAGGCCTTCAAATGAAATGCTTCAAAAAACATGGATTAATTAGGCATGATTTTTTTACTCTTATCATCGTGTTTTATAAGCAGATGAAATAATTTGTGCCCTAACTACCCCCCCTTTTTTAGTATTTGTCAGTAGAATGGAGTGCCAAAAAGGACTTACAATGCCTAAAACAGTTAGAAATTAAAATAGTATGCTATGGTACCATGACCTTTTCAATACGCTGGATTTTCAATTATTCAGCCATTCTTGTTCTTTTCACTGACTTTTATTTATGGGAGGAAAAGGTGAATTGGCAACTAAAGTATGGGGTACTCACAGGAACAAAACACCTCGTCATTAAAACAATTCAGAGGCAATCCTGCGCTGCCTCAGAGTGGCAGGGGAACAAAAGAAAGAAACTTTATTAATTGTGACGAGGCTGGGGGAACAGATTTAGAACTTTGCCTCACCAATTTTCTTCTAGTGTACTTTGTAAGTACCCATCGATTCATAATCAAAATGTGACCCTGCCTATTTCAAAGAATAGAAACTAATAAATCACCCGATGATATTTCTTCTGTTTCTCTGAAAGAAAATGGCTGCTTCAGTGTCATTATGTTCTGTGACATCTCTTGGAGGAAGCCTTCTGGGGATGCCCAAGCTCCTGTTTAGGGTTTCCCTAGCACCTTGCATGTATTTATAAGTTCCCATGTAGAAATTACCACTCGGTATTGCAAGTTTCTATTCACCCACTCGGTCTCCCAGATGAGTGTGATTTCCTGAAGGGTACATAGCACATGCCTGGAACACAGGAGGAATTCACGAAATGTTGGCTGAATAAATGCCACCCTGTGCCTAGGAGCAGGCCAAATTGTTAACCAAGAGGCCTTCTCTCCCGCTGGCCAGAGGCTCTCCATCTCTGCAAAGATTTGAGAAAACAGCAGGAATGCTGCATGTGTGACTGCCTGCTCTATCTCCAAGTTTTATTCCCAAGAGGACTTTGGTACAGCTCTGCCTAAACTATAGACAATTGGGATGACTACCTGAGAATTCTACAGTGGCTCTGAAGCCACTCTTCTAGTTTCTTACAGTAGAAGAGGAGGCAGATGTCATTTTTAGGTACTATTAGTAATTTCAGAAATCAAAATAAAATTGAGAAATCCAGTACCTCCCACTTGGATTTTTATCCTTCTTCTTCCTTTGTTCCCAAGAGGTGAGTAGCTCCAGAAATTATTGGCCAAGAATGATCAGGAAGAACCAATCTCAAGGCAGGTGTTGGCACATCCTTGCTAGGTAGGTGCCTGAGCACAGCAGGTGCTGGCATATGGGACTATATATTCATCTGGGGGTTAAAAAAAGTGTATATTTTTTATCCGATTCTGTTAAAGAAAAAAGGGGGGGTGGGAAAGCTATCACACATGTGACAGTGAATGATAAAGTGTATTATATTGGCTAAGAGTTAGGCCTGTGGAGTGTAAGGATCCAAGTTCCCATCTGAGAGCAGCCACTTTACAGCCACGTGGCCTTGGTTACTTAACTTGTCTAATCCTTGGTTTCTTTATATGCAGAAAATTGATAATAATAGTGCCTAAAAGATGAAGTTGTTAGGAGAACGAGAAGTGAGGTACAGGGCTTGGCTATTGGTGAATTCTCAATAAGCATTAGCTATCACTATGTGGCAATGGCCTGTCATTGCTCTTCTGGGAGACTGGACAGTTAGAGAGAGCACAATGGTCAGGAGACCTGGGCGAGGGCCTCAGCTCCACGACAAAGCACAGACACAATGCCGAGCAGTTCTCAGGGCTTCAGTTTTCTCTTCTAATTAATGAGAAGCGTTTAGATGAATCACCTCCAACCCGATTGTTCTAGCAACCAGTGTAAAACAATCTCAACACTTTTTGGAGTATTTTCCATGAGATTTGATACAGCAAAGATCAGTTTCCTGGGAGCATCCCTCAACAAGTACATGTATAAGGTCTATGGCCACAAGAAAAGGATGCGTATATTCAAAGCATAGCTACCGGTCGTCATTGCCAGCCCACAAATGAGCAGAGAGGACAATGAGAACCTTGCTTAGGTGGCTCCCTAACTGGAACCCTCCAATGGCCCTGACAGCCACTCGTTTTTGGGTTCCTAGACCCAATTCCAAAGTGTGTGTGTGTGTGTGTGTGTGTGTGTGTATTGTAGGGGCAGGGGGTGCTCCCATAAAACACCCAGCAATTCTTGGTCACCAGCAGGATGTCCGAGGAGTCAACTCAATTCTGATACTATCTACCCACAGATAGCATCAGATTCCATAGGTTAAAGGCTCAGTCCTGCAAGACTCCCACCACCACTCCCACTTCAGTTACCTGTGTTTCCAACCGACTGACTACAGATTGTAGGTTCCCACAACCCCCTCCTTGGACTTCAGGTGCCAGTTACAAGTTCAGGTTGCTACTGATGCCTTTGACTGACTGGTTATAATCAGAGGTTCCCTCAACCCCCGCCTTAGGTTTGATTAATTTGCTAGAGCAGCTCACAGAACTCAAGGAAACACTTAATTTTCATTTACCAGTTTAATAAAAGATATAATAAAGGGTACAGATAAGCATTCAGATGAAAGAAATACATAGGGCAAGGTACTTGGGAAGGGGCACAGGTCTTTTATACCCTTTATTTCAGAGCGCCACTCTCCCAAGCACCTCCATGTGTTCACCAACTCAGAATCTCTCCAAACCCAGTCCTTTTGGGTTTTTATGGAGGTTTCGTTACAGTGGCATGATCAATTAAATCCTTGGCCATTGACAATTGATACAACCTCCAGCCCCTTTACCCTCCCCAGAGGTCAGGGTGGGGAGTAAAAGTTCCAATCCTCTAATCACAAGACTGGTTCTCCTAGCAACCAGCCCCTAACCATAGGTGCTTTCTAAAACCTGCCTCATTAACATAGCAAAGGACATCTTTATCACTCTCTTCTCCTAGAAAATTATAAGGTTTTTAGGAGCCTTGTGCCAGAACCAGGACCAAAAACAAATACATATATTTCTTATTCTAAATCACAATATCACAGCCACCTAATTCCTCCCAGACTCAAATGCCTCTTTTCTTTGGTCACTGCCCAAGGACACCTTTGTTATGTTTCACTTGTAACTTTTTTTCTAATAATGCTGTTTTTCTTTTCCCTGATCCAATTTCCCAATTCTTCCCTATCAAACTCTTTTCTTAAGCCCTTTACAACTCCTTTCCATGGCCCCAAATCATAGTCTACACCATCAGCTTCTTTAGACAACCTTACCTCAATCTTTTTACCTTTATAGACATTTGGCCATCACCTTATAAAACACTTGTCCTAAAACCTTCTTGAATGGAGTCTTCTTTTTCTCTCCCATAACCCCCGTATCCTGTGTAGCTCATGATTGGGAAGTAGAATCTGTAGCCCATTATTTCTGCTGCTAATTTCTTCTAAAGAAAAATGCTGTCTCTGTGAAGCTCCTGACAACAAGACACAGTTCCTGTGTAACTGCAGGACCAGCTTAGGGATTCATGGGGATGGAGGTTCCATCTGACCTTGCGCTTCCGCAATCATTGTAGCAGGGGAAAGGGAACATAGTGATAAGTGTATTGGCTTGAAAAGCTTCTGTTCATCTTATGTTGGCCAAAGGAATTCAGGAAACCATACCTGAGTTCAAGGGGCTGGAGAAATGTAAACTTACCATATGCCAGGAAGAAGAACCAAATATGAGTATTTATGAACAGCCAGTGATTGCCACAGGTCATCAGTCTCAGTGCTCTTGCCATTTTTAATATTTCTCTTATTCACTTGGTGTTCTTTTTTTTTTTTAAGATTTTATTTATTTTTAGAGAGAGGGGAAGGGAGGGAGAAAGAGAGGGAGAGAAACAGCAATGTATGGTTGCCTCTCACACGGCCCTCACCGGGGACCTGGCCCGCAACTCAGGCATGCGCCCTGACTGGGAATTGAACTGGCGACCCTTTGGTTCCCAGCCCACGCTCTACATTAGCCAGGGCTCACTTGGCATTCTTAATGTTTCTTTCTCCATGGCAACAATTTCAAACTTCCTTATCTCTATTCAGACACTTGACTATACCTCATTCTTATGCTCCCACAACTATGCAGGCTAGAGAGAGTTGAGACTGTCCTAGGAAGTGGTTATGGGAATCTATTACCTATAGTTTCCTCATCTGTACCTTTGAGGTAGTAAATCTGCATGCTTACTTTAAGGCCAAGAAAGTGTAAAAAATTAACTAAGAACATATTTGTAGGTACTCTGAAAAGCTCAACATTATATATTCTAATTTTGCAATATTCTTATTTTTAATTATTTTGGAATACCTAACATGCAAAAAAATGCAAAATGAGAATTAGCATTGCAATGGTTTAGAATTTAAGCTCTACATGGACTGACTTTTTTTGTCTATTCACTGCTATCGATATATTCTCAATGCCTAGAGCGTCCAACACATAGTAAGCACTCAGTAAATATCATTGAATGAATAAGGTTTTATAAACTATCTGGTCTGATTTATAAGAAAGCATCACTATTGTAGGATGTTAAATATTTTTATCTAAATTCACGTAGTTTACAATAGAATATTTTCTTGTTAATTTAGTATAAAATTAGGACTGTGTGTTGGGAAGTGTAGGGGGCTGGTTGTCTCAAAGAAATAAGATCTAAGGTCCAATTTTAATGGTATTTTAGAAGTTTTGCTTGCTAAATTTTCCTTATGCTAAACACTGTTCAAATTCATATCAATTTTGTACATGCATAATAAAATATTGTCATTATTGTAAATTTAAAATACATTATTTAACATATGGAAAATGTTTGCCAAAAATGTTTTCATTATATAGTAGAAAAGGCAAATAGATCACTTGATGTGTGGCATGATAATTTAACAGGAACTATTCACAACTGATTTGTTTTAATAAATTGAATGCAACTCAATATTTACTCAGCAAATAATCAGTCTTTTTTAGTTTATATAAAATAGTTCTTGTCTTTTAAAGTTACATTATATAGCAGTACTATACATAAATAGATATGCAGTTAATATTGTTTGTTTTCTCTTGTAAATGCATTGCTTGCTAATGTTTTTTAAAAGTTTATTTCTGAGTTAACCTTTGAAAATATGGGCAACATTAAACGGTGGGCAATTTTTTTCAGCACACAAAATTCAAAAAGCAAGTACATTTATTTAGCCTTTTTGTTCAATTTCCCCCCCACACATTATGATTGTGGTCAGTGTGGACATTTAAAGTGATGTTTGAAGTGCCCACCACGAATCAGCAGCCATCCGATGAAGTCACATCGAGCAATGACAACTGCAGAGCTACACAAAGCCTCGGGTCTCACTGCAACCCCAGGCAAAAAATGTCATGTAAGTTGAGTTTATTGGGTCACCAAATCCCACAAAGTCTCGGAGTTCTCAGATGTCCTATCCTTGCACAGAGATCACTGAGATGCTCCATTGCACCTGCTGAGGATAGCAATTAATGCCTCTCTTGACCTAATTCTCCTTGTCAAAATCATCTGTCTTACGTGCTTTATCTTACGCCCTAGGAGATACCTTGCCGCTCATCTAACATGCAAAGTCAAATAAGCTGCTAATGAACACTGGATGTGTTTTCCTACTACAGCTCAAAACATGTTTGAGCATCTGTGTGCAAGTAAGATGTTAGGCCCTGGGTGTTTACAAAAGGAGTAAGAAAAAAATCCTCTCCTTAAGGATATCTACCTATAGAATTAGACAATATACAATTTTACTAGATTGTTTAAATTAAACTAAAGGTAACCAAGAGTTAATGAGAAGGTGCCATGGGCCAGCCATTGTCCGCGCTCTGTGTGTGCACAAATAAAGAAGACCCATTCGGTGCCCTGAAGGAGCTCATGGTACCAAGGGCAGAAGTGGCCATTGGTGCCTGCAGACCCACTGTTGCCCATAGATTCCTTGAGTTTTTAATTGGTACAGTGTTTTAAAAATTTGAGACTAAACTTGAAATTGTGAGATTTCACATAAAAATCCTGACTTTTCAGTTTATACAGAAAAATCTTAAAATCTGGCACCGATAGTCCTACATTTCTGGCACACTCATCCAATGCTGAGTGGCAGCCTCCTCACTTTGCCAGGGTGTGAGTTTTACAGTTTGTCACAGTCCTCCCCTCTTCTCCCTGACACTGAGATTGAGTTTTATGGCCATTTATCAAAGTGTCTGAAAAAATACTACAGAAATATTTTTAAACCTATGTCTATATCAAAAGTGGAAATGAAAGGCCTGAAGGACTGCGCTTTAAGAAAAATGAAGGAAAGCATATTCTTTTAAAGAAGTAAAAATAACCCCAACATACTTAATGGGCAACTAGCAGACCTTTGTCATTCACTTAAGTCACCTGTTTCACTTCTTTAAGCATTTGAATTTGGGACTGCTGATTAAGGGGATCTTGCTGTAAAGTGCCAGATGGGAGGAAGAGACAGAAGAAACTGTATGGGGTTATGGGAAAGTGATAATTAATGGAAAATCTGGAAAGGGGTCAAGCAGGTGGTGGCTTCGTGGGTAAGGTTGGAAAGGTCACTCATAGAGAAGTATCACCTTGAACCAAATTCCAGAGGTAGGAGAGCATTTGGTGAATATTAATGAAATAAATGGAAGCCAGAGTGAGGTGCCCTGGAGAGGGAGGAGAATGGGTGATAATACTTAAATCAGAAGCTCTGATATATAAATATAATGTTTTATATGGTCTTCAAAGAGATTAATATGAGTATCTCTTTCTCATCTTTTTGGTGCCTCCTCCCTATAGCCATCACAGACCATTTTCATTATGTTTTTCAGGACTACCCTTAAACAAGGCTAAAATGCAGCACCATTAAATTTTTGAATACTACACAGAATAATCTCAAAATCAGGCCCAAACTGTATCATTACCAGCCAAGTGGTCAAAGAGAATTTTCCCACAGACTGTAGGTGTGGGCCAGGGGAGAGGTGACAAAGCAGCACACGTTAGGTGCCAAAGGAATCTGAGCCAACTGCCCTCATTTAGTTTATCTGTCCTCAGGGCTCTCCTGAGCACGACCTTGTTTAGACCGCTTTCACTTGATTGTGGACTGCTGCTGCCCATGCCCAAGTCTGTGGCTCAGTGAATTCAACAACCTCAGTTTATGATGAGCAGCGCAGGCTGTGTGGTTGCTTGATGGACCATGTTCAGCCATTCAGGCTCCTCTTTGGCTCAGTTTTATTCCAAGAGATATTTCTCAAAAGGATAAGAATGACCCATGGAAGAGAGCATGGCTTCACTCTAAAACCTCGGGGGTTGCATTGTAATTTACTTATCTGGATTTGTCAGTGGCTTAATAAAGCATTTCTATTTGCAACAACTGGTCTTCATGAATTGGTATAGAGAAGAAAGCATTTGCCAGATCAATAGTAGCATACCTGATGCCAGAGGATGCATTAATTTGCTCCAGAAAAGATAGCACATTTGCAGCAGTATTTGTAATTGGTGTCACAACCTGATTAAGTTTATGATAATCCACTGTTTTTTTCCTCCTCCAAAATTCTTCTTTTTCTTTCTGCAGAGGATGAAAAGGGGAGGTTTAGTCAAATGTGATCGGAATCACCACCCCTGTATCTCTCAAGTTTCTGGTGATGATATTAATCTCTGAAAGTCCCCCAGAATTGTAGAATTATTTACTACTGTGGTCAAAGGGGCACAATTTCAGTGGCTTCCTCTTGCTCCTTCCTATCATAATAGCCCTCACTTCAAGGGTCAGGAAGTGAAGTTTCTCCCAGTGGCCAAACATGCTTTTGTAAACTGGGAAAATAACCACAAGGCTAGGTTCACAAATCCACTGGGACCTCTGGGAGATGGACTCAAGCCAAAGCCTCATTGCTTATCTGACATTCCTACATTCCCACTCCAACTGCTGGGTCCTAATATTTTGGGGATCTGTTTATATCCAGTGTCCAAGAATCTGTAAATGTCTGGATATTTCCCTTTATCCAGAGTATATAATCACACTGATAGATAGATGTGTTTCCCTTTTAGGGAATCTAGAAGGAAATTTTATAGTACCTTCTTGTAATCTCATTGGGTCTTTCCTCAAGAGGTCACAGCTTCTCCTTTTAAGGGACCCTGTTAACTTGCTCAGACCTGAGAACTGGCAAGATTTCATGACTCTCCACTGTGGATATTTAACTTAGATTTTTGTTAATAAACATATATTTTTTAAATTTTACAAAAGAACTAAGATTTTATTAAGCTGAAAATCCATTTCAGTTCCTGAAATACTATGATAAAAAAGTCACCGACAAAGATCTCTGTGAATAAAACCGTCCAGATTAAGACTCTGGCCTATTTTTTCAGTACAATAATCTTGGCCACTTTGTGTCCCTTGTGATTAAAAGCTGTCAGTTGGCCTCCGCAACTCCTGGGCAGCCCTTCTGAACAGTGTTACACTGTCAACACTAATCTGAAAAGGGACAGACAGCACTGAGATTTTCAGGGATGCTGGTGCTCCCCTTGTTAGTAAATTTCTCAGTGTGTTCTCTGGGCTCTCCATAGGGCCATGGTAAGAGGTAGATGAGCCACTCACATATGATTGCTCCATGCCAACAATTTTATCTTTCTAACCCTTTGAATTCTTCTTACGTCAATTTGATGTAATCAAGGCCACTGTTCAGTCCATTTTAGTCAACAATCAAGCAGATTCTTTATAGGGTTGTTCCCAGCCATTCAAACTAAACATTGAATCTAAGGTATATGGTAATTTCACACATATTAACAAATTGACCTATATCCAAAATTATGTTTCTCTTTTTGTTGTCTAAAACCTTTAGACTCCATTCCAACTAATGTTTTCCAGGTTTCTAATATCCCTTCAGGTCTGTTGGGCACTGACTCTAGTCATAAGACTGGGGCAATAAGTGGTAGAAATGAACCATGAAGATAATTTTTATCCCTGTTAAAAAAAAATTGTTACAGGATCTTTAAGTTAGGGGAGGCTCCTCTCAAACAGGGAAGAAGAGCAGCTCAATGGGATTTAGAAGTTCATGATTCTCAGTGCTCTTAAAATCCACCCAAACGTTCTCATTCCACTTTTTGCTCTTTCTCAATCAATGTTCTAACTTTTACATAAGAGATCTGTCAAGTCTGTGAATTGCATTTGAGTTGTAATTATGTAACCTACAGGATAAAAAATGTATACATTAGCCATATGGCTATAAGAGATATTTTCAGAGCAGCCTTAGAAGCTCTGTGGTTCTCTGCACCTTGAGCTGAGAATTTGAAATCCTAATTTTTTATTTAGAAGCAGTCAGCTCATACTGTAGTCCTTATAAATTCTTATTCCCTTTTAAAATCTGATTGTAATAGTAGTCTTGCAGAGGCTTTCCTATAACACTGCATTCTAGAAAACTATAGGTAATTATTTTGCCACTGTTTGTTATGGACTATCAGTAAGTATCCTGGTGATAAAGTCTTAACTGCTTTCCAAACTAAGGAGGTCAGATAACTAATCCCAAATTCCTGTCTTTGAGTTTCCTCATCCTGGAATCACTTCTAAAAACCAAACACTGTAACTGGCCACAGTTTTGCCAAGCAAGCACTTAAATCTTTAGTTTATAGCAGGAAAGGACGATTAAATACAAAGGGATTTACAAATTTACAAAACTATTGGGAGGATGGGGAACTGAGGTCCATGGAAACATACCGCTGGCTTTAAGGAAATTGGGAAACCCAGGAATCACAGTGAGTGACTGGCGGTTACAGCTGCTTGAAGTACCAAGGCAGATAATTTAAACTTCATGTTTGCTATCAACCCAGTCATCTACCAGCCACTACTGAGGAAGAATAATGGCTAGTTTCTCTTCTGCTTTCCAATTTTTGTGTAAGATGCCTTTTATTTGGAGATTCTAAATGAGGCAGTAAGGGAATTTAAGCAATGTATTTTCCAGGCTTCCAGACCTTATAATATAAGGAAGAGTTTGGATGGAGAAGATCATGCTGAATATGAAGAGTTAATATTTGGCACAGTATACAACCATCAGCTTCTCCAAAATATTTAAAATGTAGCAACAAAAATTAATGTATGATCATTCAACTTTTTTCAATTGGCTTTTCAATAAGTAGAGTATTAGTTTTCCCATTTTTTCTTTTTCTTCACATTTCTGAACCTTTTGTTTTTGTTTTTTGCCTTTAAGATGAGACTAAGGTCGATAGAGAATTCAAGGATCCCAGGCAGTGGGCAGGGAGGGAGCTCTACGGGGGCGGGGGGAGGGGGCGTCGTTGGAGAGGAAGGCACAAGAGTAGCTGCAATATGAGAGCTTTGGATGGAACGGAAAATGACTTTTAGAAACACTGCTGTGAGTTATATGTTTATTTCATGGTGCTCGAGAAACAGAAACACGAATAGTGGATTTTAGAAATTTTGAAATTCCTTTGGTTGCTACATTTTGTTTGCATGTTTGTTTACAGCAGAGATTCTCCAAGTGTGGTCCAGAGACCCCTGAAGTTTCCCAAGAGCATTTCAGGGGTACTGTAAGGTCAGAATTTGTAAAACACAGAGATATTGTTTGACTTTTCACCATGACGAAATTTCTACTGATATGCAAAAGCAATGGTGGGTCAAACTGCTGGCAAGAATCAAAGCAATAGCACCCGGCTGCACTAGGCTAAGTTAGTATGCTTTCACCACCATGCACTTGCATTATAAAAATAAAATTAAAATGCCACTTTCCTTTAGTAATGTTCTTGATGAAGTAGTAAAAATGATTTCTTTAGTAAATCTTAATCCTTGAGGATACCTCATTTTAATATTCTGTGGGACAAAATGGGAAGTATATATGCAAAATGCTTCTTCTGCATCCAAAGGGTGATGCTATCTCACTGAAAAGCACTTTTATTACTGAGCTGTGAGCTGAACTAGCCAGTATTTTTCAGAGAATACCATTTTTACTTGAAAGAACAAATGACAGACAAACTATCATTATTCAGACATGGGTATTTGGCAGACATAATGTTCAAAGGAACAAAATAAGCCTGTTACTTCCAGGAAAATAATTTACATTGTATGTGGCCAATGATAAAATACAAGTTGAGTAACAATGAACATTTTGGAAAGTGTGCCTCTAAACCATGAGATTTACAGCTTCCCAATACTTAAAGACTTTTCTAATGAGATTGGTGGTGATATTAAGTATATGACTTTTTGTATTAGATAATGAAATGTGTCAACATTTGGAAGATCTGCATAACTCAGTGAACCAATATTTTTCCAAATGATCAATGCATGATGTACAAAATCATGCATGAGTTAAAGATTCCATCAAAGTGCAAGACAGACCAATGGATTTTAATTACAGACTACCAAGAGTTCATTGATATAATTCCAAATGCCACCTTGTAACTCACTTTTAAGTAGCTACAGCTTGTTGAGTTTTGGTGTGATATCAAAGAAAAATACCCACCTCCAACAGAAAAATATTTTTTTCATTTTTCAACCATATATCTGAGGATGGATTTTCTTTGCATATTTTAACTGAAGCAACATCCTGTAACTGTGAATGCAGAAGTAGACCAGAGAACCTAGGTATCTTCTATTAGACCATATGTTAGAGGTTTGCACAATATAAAACAATGTCATTACCCTCACTAATTTTCACATTATTTTGGAAAAGACAGCTTTTTTTCATTGAAATATGTCATTTATGGTAACAGACAATGGGCTTCACATTGTTATTTTAAATAAATATATAATTGTGTTAAAAATGTCTTATTTCTGAATACAGTAAATAATAGTAGCTATAACCTACATAAACAAAAGATTCCTGGGTCCTCAATAAGTTTTCAGTGTAAAGGAGTCCTGAGACTAAAATGTTTGGGAATCATTGTTTCACTGCAATACCACTCTAAGACCGAGCCAAATGAATTATGGTGTTACCTGTGTTACATATAATATTGAGATGTTTTAATGTATATGTTCTTTTCTTAAATTAAGGTGCATTGCACACATCTACTGGTATAAAAATATCTAGGAGACCTTAAAACTTGCTATGACTTTTTTCAAAAAAATACATTGGGTCATATTATATATACAAATTAATTTAGAAGTATATAAACAGTAGAGCAGAGTGGGGAAAGTACCTGATTTTGGATCCAAATATAAACTTGAAATCTAGTTCAGCCACTTCTTTATTGCATTACCTTTTACTTTTATACTGATACTCAAATATGTTTATTAAAATCTTATTTTTAATTTTACTTATTATAGAGTTAATAATACAGACCTCATGGAATTTGGAAGCAGAATTATGTTTAGATATTACTTACAATATAGACTGAAGTGCTATAACAATGAGACCAAAAATTAAAGTAGTTCAAACAAGATAAGTTTATTTCTATCTCTGCTAAAAGTCTAGTTGGTCCAGAATAGCCTGGTATTTCTGCATACAGAGAATGCAGAGCCCAGATGCTTTTAGTGTGCTGCTTTTCTATTACACTGTGTATGCATGTCCAAGCTAGTTAGTAGACACATCTGCATTTCATCCAGTAGAAAAGAGCAAGAGAGGCAATCCAGGACAAGAATTATTCATTTATTCAAGTGATTTAAAAGTTGCACACGTCCCTCTGCCCACCTTCTGTTGAAAAAAACTTAGTCACATGGCTACATACCTTTAAGGAAGGCTAAGAAATAGTCTCAAGGTGGTAAACCATGTACTTGTCTGAAAATCCATTACTATTGAAGAAGGAGAAAGCACATTAAGAAGCCAGCTATCCGTTTGCTATAGCTACTGTGTGTTGAAAACCTGCTCTAGTATCTGCTAATTCATAAGCATTCGGCAATGTGTCTCTTTTTGTTAGTGGTAATACTATAGGCAAGTATATGTTTTGTTAAATAAACTAAAACAAAAATATCTTTTGAGAGAACATTTTCTCAAAGGCAGATTTTTAAGTGGAGGAAGACAGTTTGATAAAAACTTACTTTTCTTGGTTTAATAAAAGGTTCATAGCCTCAGGTTGTGCTTCTTCCACTCTACTGCAATGTTTAAAAATTTTACAATTAGGGTCTAGTTGCTTTGACTATGATGGGGTAAATAATAAATTGTTATTATGGGTTATTACCATCTTCAAATAAATCTATTACTGTATTTTTGGATTATAAGATGCACTTTTATTCTCCCAAATTTGGAAGGAAAATGGGGGTGCATCTTATAGTCTGAATGTAGCTTACCTGGCTCGCATTGGTGAAATATTATGTTATTTATGTTATTAAATATTTTACCACATTTTTTGCTTCAAAATTTTTTTTCCTATTTTCCTCCTCTAAAACCTAGGTGTGTCTTACCGTCCAAAAAATTCAGTAATTTGTAATGTCCTGTTCCACTCCTCCTCCTGTTTTCCTGTATTCTCAGAAAAATCCAAAAGAATATATATGGAGAAGCAAGAATTTCTAATTTGAGTAGAGGAAGGGCAGAACTAAGCAAGGAAAACCAGAACCCTTCTTATAAGCTGAGAGAAGG
The DNA here is from genome assembly GCA_004026765.1 of Micronycteris hirsuta. Classification (NCBI taxonomy): domain Eukaryota; kingdom Metazoa; phylum Chordata; class Mammalia; order Chiroptera; family Phyllostomidae; genus Micronycteris; species Micronycteris hirsuta. Next base: position 15,545 of record PVJI01023805.1, read on the forward strand.
TACTTGTCAGAAGAAATGAGGGACAAAAATAGGTGAGTTTTAGTAGGAAGGGGGAAGAATGTGGTTCCAAGCCAGGTCTCAGTTCTAACAGTCTAAGTCTTATAAAAGCATTAGATGCTCTTGAGGGGAGAAAAGACACTAGAGGTGCTGATATCAAAGCAGCTACTTCTCAATTTTCTCCCAGGACCAGTCATACTTCAGAGACTTTGCTGCAGCTGTATTTAGCTAGAGACAAATAAGGTGTATGAAAGCTTCCAGGGCTTCAAGCTTTGAAAATGCTCAGTGCAATTTCTGGGCTTTGCAGTTATTTAATCAAGGCAAGCAAAAGGGTTATAAATTCAACACCTTTGTGATTAAGATTAATGTGCTCGGAAGTTAACTCTTGCTTTCACAGGCAACTGACAAGTGAATATTAGACTTTAAATGTTCCCTAAATTAAATCTGCCTGCTTGGTGGCATAGAGCAAAACATGGCTCCTAGAATTTAACCTTTTCATGGTTGGCACCAGAGTCAGATTAAATGGTGGTCAGTTAGGACATTACCAAAAGTTGCAGTCTGTAATTGTGCAACAAAAACATGATTTGGTTTTGAACCAGAATTTCTTTCAGGAAGATTGTTCTGTTACTGGAAGGAATAATTTGAATATGTTACATAGGGTTGATGTTAAACCAGCCAAAGAGTTTGCTACAGCTCTTTCTGTCTTCATTTAAGCTGAGACCTCAAAAGCTGAGAATAACACAATGGGTTATTATTGTCAAGTTGTGCTCACATTCCAAAATGAAGTGCTAAACTGGTATGCAGAAAAGGTCACCCAATTTTGCAGGCTTAGGCAAACACCCGTTTGAGGATATAAACAGGTTTGGGTTGAAGATATTAGAGGGGTGTATTTTTGGGAAAACGTTGGAGTTCTATGTCTGTCCCATCCTCAGCAATGTTGAAGTGGTAGGGTGTGCTTACCTCTACCTCAAGCAAGAAGATCTCCAGGAAAACTACTTAGGAAGTTTGATTTATGTCCTTGAGGTCTGTAGAGAACAGACACTGGAAAGTATAAAGACTCTGAGCCTGTGGCTGGGCTGATGTTCTCAAGTGGTTAAACAGTCTCTAAGCAGTAGCAGATGGGTAAGAGTGGAAAGGGCCACTATGGAAACTGCTAGGTTGGCTCACACACTTCCAGAGATTTCGCTGGTAAAGTGACAATAAGCCCAAGTGGACTGAGGTAGATTCTTACTACACAGCAAAAGCAAGGCCACCATGGTGTCAGTTTCCCTTGTCTTTCTCCCATAGGACAGAGGCAGAGGTGTGGGTAGTGGCCAATCTGTGGCTGAGGAGCCAACTCTAAAGTACAGCCAAGCAGTTATAGACTTACACAGAAGCCTACGTCTGTACCCACAGGAGGGAAGGGAGAAGTGGGTGGAAAGGCCTGTGCTCAGCTGAAATTAGAGTGATGGATGAGAAATGCTCTTTGGCAGTCTCTCACAAGATAGGAGAGCAGATGAGAAACTGTGTTGGGTAGATTCTCACAAAGTGCTTATCTCCCCTTGTTCTGAAAGGAATCACAGGACATTCAGCCAAGACTTGGAATAGACTGTGGTGAAGCCTTGCCTGTGTGGTGAACAAGGCTTTCAGGGTGCTGTGGTGAAGCTGTATCCTAAGTCAGCCTTGGTGAGACAGATAAAAGAGGGCCGCATTGGGAAATGTCTGCTTTGGATTTGCCCAAACAGATAGCCTTGAGGGTAAACAACATCCCCGATGGTGGAATCAACTACTTGTAAATGACCGGAGGCTAGGGCAGGAATCATGAGATGCATGTGGAGAGAGATACACCTCCATATTATATGAAATGCAGTTGGATGTTCCAAGTTGGTACGTCTCAAACAAACAAACAAACAAACAAAAACCACAAAACAAAACCACATTCAGAAGCATTCAACAGGGGAAAATGTCAGCCTTGAACACCCAGAAAGCCAGAGAGCACCAATGCTTATCACAGCAGCTCCACCAGGTAAAGCCTCTCTTGCTGTCTAGTTTTTCAGTCTAACCCCTCCTCAGAGTCAGTGTAATGGAAATGGAGTGCTCTAAAATAAGTGCAAGTCAGAGAATAAAGAAGAGGCTGGTTTTCATGCATCCTTTTAGGCTTTTTAGATCATTTACCACTGAAGCCTTTGAGCTGGAAGTAGCCCAATATGGAAGAAAAAGAAAAGCTTTCAATTTGATGGAAGTTTGCAGTTTTGACTATTGTATTAGAATGGAAACTTTAATTACTGATATTGTGCTTTGACTGGAAGTTCCTGGAGGACTTTAAAAACATTGTCTACAAGTGAACACAAATGCCAAGATTTCATCCATTGGCAGGGAAAAAACAAGCCCACAGAAAGGATTTAAGGGACAGTCATGAAAACAATAACATCATTTTCTCCTTGTACCCTATTGGGTTCTACTTCTTGAACATCAAGGCTATATTCAGGAGTATGCCCGAGTAACAATAGATGGTGATAAATTGACTCTAAAGAAGGTGGGTTTCCTTTCGCTGCATGGTGTATGCAAGTTTGGACTGGAGTTGAATTGCTTAGAAAATCGAGGAAGGACTGAGGCTGCCCCCAACCCCTCCTTTTCTACCTTCCTCCTCCTCACCTTTAAATAAACATTAAAGTAAATATATAAAAGGTACAGATTTGAGTGCCAAATTGTTAGACTGTTTGCTGTAGCACATGATTGGTACAACCCTGGACCAGGATTTTTTTCTTCCTAGCTAGATCAAGAATCTGTCAGGTTTGCCCTGGCAGGTGTAGCTCAGTGGATTGAGCGTGGGCTGGGAACCAGAGGGTCCCGGTTCAATTCCGGTTCAATTCCCCGTCAGGGCACATGCCTGGGTTGCGGGCCAGGTCCCTAGTGGGGGCCATGTGAGGAGCAACCATACATTGCTGTTTCTCTCCCTCTCTTTCTCCCTTCCCCTCTCTCTAAAAATAAATAAATAAAATCTTTAAAAAAAAAAAAGAATCTGTCAGGTTTGGAGGTAAGTCTGAGTGGAATAGATTTGGAATCAGAAGAGATGGAGAACTTTCTTTCTTTTTAAAGGATTTTATTTATTTATTTTTAGTGAGAGGGGAAGGGAGAGCAAAACAGAGGTAGGGAAACATCAGTGTGGGAGAGAAACATCAATTGGTCATCTCTCACACGTACCCCATCCAAGGACTGGCCCTCCACCCAGCCATGTGACCTGACTGGGAATAGAACCAGAGATTTTCTGCTTCAACTGAGCCACACCAGTCAGGGTTAGGTGGAACCTTGCTGCCTCTATGAAAAATTTACATGGGCTTTCAAAAAATTCATCAGAGAATAGTATTGTCTTCCTGGGGTAGGCCACGGTTCCAACACAGAAGTGGTTTTTATTTTATTATTAGGGCACGTGGTAGTTGGCATGTTTGTTGTTTTTGAGAATATGAAATAACTTTCACATATAACCATAGGTTTCATATGAAAATATAGTTAACATGCTTTCAAAAGATAATTGTTTTCAAACAAAGAGAATAATTTGTTATAATCAAGCATGATTCAGTGGTTCTAAGGTCCGGAAAACCTTGTCCCTAGGTAAACACTGGTAGGTGTTTCATGACTGAATGAGAATTAGAGCGATAGGCCACTAAAAATTGTGCCTAAGAGTTTTGAAAATCTTGCCAATTTCCTAGTAAGCAATCAGAATATTTTTCTCTTCATTTCACATAGCCAATATAAATATTCAACCTTTGTTTTCTAAATGCCAGGACTAATATATCTCTAATCAAATAGAAGGTAAATGTTGGTGCTCAGATTTCATAGAATGATTAAAAAGAAAAGAGCCTTGAGTCATTCTTGGTTTACTCAAGCGAATGTCGTTAGACTAGGACTTTTCATTTATTTTTGTGACATCTATATTTAATTGAAGGAATCACAGGGCACTTTAAAAATACCGAAAATTAATTTAACTAACTTTAAAATGATGTGCCTTAACAAACTTTCAGCAGGATGGCTGGGTATAACAAAATAAAGCAAATCATGAAAGTACCTATATTCCAAAGTGTTAGGTCTCAGTGTCTGAAACCTGTCAAAGTAGAAAGTTGCCCACGTATAGTTTCCAGAAATGGAGAGCCAAGAGGTTCCCTCAGCAACCCTTTCAGTAATTTATTCCATGCATATTGCATACACAGATAATATCCATGGTAGATACTTTGTTTAGTCTCCCACGTACTGCCTGAGGGAAAATTCATATATTCCATATGAATACAATGGGGATGAATAGACCTTTGTTTAGGGTAGAATGATTCAGGGCCATTACCCTATCTTTATATCTGGGGAGGAGGAGCATGATGGCTGATGATTAGACAGAGGGCAGGTAGAAGGGTCCCTAGCAACTTGTGCTCCCAAGGACAGTGTTTTATACACATAGCACCCATTCAAAACGTACACACTATTACCAAAGCGAAACCCAAGAGACTTCCTTCCTCTTCTTATCTCTGAAGTCAAGTATTGCCCACATCTGTCTATTAAGGGTGTCCCTGGTGTTAATTTAAACATGACTGTTCTTGTGTGAACACTGTTTTCAAGCTCTGAGTACCTGGATAATTGTCTCCGGATCTGGACCCACTTGGATGGCTCTGGATCTTTTCCCACCTAGAAACAATTGCAAAGATAAGAACAAAGAGTCACCTAAACCTCTCCCCCCAAATAGGTTGTTTCTCATTGTCACTGGAAGGCATTTTTAATCCATCATATCACTGCTTATCATATTCACCAACTCCGCACAGTCCCAACTGGATTTCTCCAGGGATTCTCTGGGTTTCCTTTCTGAATCCTCATTGGATATTTACACTTTGCTCCCTGCAACAAACCTTCACAGACCTGCATCTTCTGACTTTCTCGAGAAATCCAAACCACTATTTCTATCATGATTTTTGGAGATTTCCTGAAGATCTGTCAGATCTGAAAAAAGGATCGAATTGTACCCTACCTAGCATTTTGGTGTCATCCTAATGCCCAGATTCTCCACCACCCTCCTTTGTGTCTTCTTTCTCAGACTTTGCTCTTGTTGTCATCTGCTGCCATCCCAAAGCCTGTGTTCTGCTGTGGGACACTTTCTGCCCTGTGTGGAGCTCCAGTGTTGGTTGTACAGTCCCTCAGGCCTGTTTTGGCTTCCTATTTTAACATCCCTTTCTTTTGTCAATAGTGCCTCCATTCTCCTTCTCACACTCATTGCATGACTTTGGGCAAACTTTCAATCAAGGTGTCTTACAGTCCCTGGTAGAAGGGCCTCAGGACATAAGTTTGGCCAAACAGCTCTTCCATCCCAGTGTTTGAAGTCAGCTAGAGCTGATTCTTCCAGCCAGTTGCACCCCAAGAAACTGCCTATTGTGTGCCCTCATGCCTTTCCTTTCTAAAACCTTTCCTTCAATTCTCTCAGCTACACCATTTCTTTCTTTTTTTACATGAGCCAGTAGAGCTCCAACCAAAGGACCCTGACTGATACCAAAATATTTTCTACTTTTTTGCTCAACTGTCTTGGAAAAGCATTTTTTTCCTAGAATTCTGGAAAATAATTTTCTCATCTTATTATGGAAAATTCTCACAATTCTCAAAACTAGCAGCAGGTCTTTTTAGGGGTGAGAGGAGGAGAAAAAAATCCCTAAACTATCATTAATGGGCATTTCAGGGCAGAAGGCAAGGAAGCCGATACACAAACTACACACAGATACACTTAAAGCAGCCCACGAAGGCTTTAGGATGTGTCCAAGGTGGGCTGAGATGTGCAACCGAGATATATTCTAAAGGCATCATTTACTGAATGAAGGAAAGATTTTCCTGGAAGTTAAATAATGATTTGAAAGTAATTGTTCCTCATATATAAAGGACACAAGGATGACACCAAAGGGGGGTAGGATCAAGGGTGGGGAGTGAGGATGGCTGGGGCGGGGGTGGGCAGGGAGAGGTTGGGGAAAATGGAGACAACTGCACTTGAACAACAATAAAAAAAAGAACTAAAAAAAAAAGCTAAATCCAAATCTAACTTCTCTTTACAGAAATTATAGGGATAAAGAGACAAGCTAAATGCCACCATGCAAGGAAATAGATTGCATCTGAAAAGTGGGAACATTCTTTAGGATAATAAATTTGGTTTCTGTCACAATTCAATAGCAAGAAAAAAATAAACAAAAAAAGAGCAGAAATTTCTAAGATTAAAAGAGATCTGAGAGACATGAAATCCACAGTGCATGGGCCTTGTTTAGATATCATTCAAGCCTACCAGCTATGAAAATTTTTAGATAATTTGGGAAATTTGATAATGATTGAGATATTATGATCCCAAGGAATAATTGTTGATTTTGTTAGATGTGTTATTGTTATTGTGGATTTGTCATAAAATTGTTTTTAGGGGTACATAGTGAATGATACAGGAGCAATAAGATGGCAGGAATTTGCTTATAACTCTTCTCTTTTTTTTTTTAATTATTTTATTGTTGTTCAATTACAGTTGTCTGCATTTACCCTTCCCCCACCCCACCCCAGGCAAACCCACCTCCCTCCCTTGCTTCCCTCCCCCCTTTGGTTTTGTCCATGTGTCCTTCATTGCAGTTCCTGAATACCCTTGTCTCCCTTCTCCCCTTCCCTCTCCCCTCTGGTTACTTCCAGAATGTTCTAAACTTCATTGTCTCTGGTTCTATTTTGTTTCTCTGGTTGTATTTTGCTTGTTTACCTCACAAGCATCTTGGCTATGATTGATCTGAATTCCCCGGTAGCTGATCTGGCCTCAGTGCCTTCGCTCCTGAGTCCTCATACGAAACTTTTTAACATTTCATATAGTAGAGGCTGCATGAGGATGTACTCCTTGAACTTGACCTTATCTGAGAAGCACTTTATCTGCCCTTCCATTCTAAATGACAGTTTTGCTGGATAGATTATTCTTGGTTGTAGGCTTTTGCTTTTCATGATTTGAAATATCTCTCTCCAGCCCCTTCTTGCTTGGAAGGTCTCCTTTGAGAAATCCATTGACAGTCTTATGGGAATTCCTTTGTAGGTAACTGTCTCTTTTTCTCTTGCTGCTTGTAAGATTCTTTCCTTATTCTTGACCTTGGGTAATGTAATTATGATGTGCCTTGGTGTGTTCCTCTTTGGATCCCGCTTCTTTGGGGTTCTCTGAGCTTCTTGGATTTCCAGGAAGCCTATTTCCTTTGCCAGATCTGGGAAGTTTTCCTTCATTATCTGTTCAAAAATACGTTCAATTTCTTGGTGTTCCTCTTGTCCTTCTGGCAGCCCTATGATCTGGATATTGGGTCGTTTATCCAATGTCTCTGAGGTTCCTGAGACCCTACTCATTTTTTTGAATTCTTGTTTCTTCCTTCTGGTCCACCCCATTGGTTTGAGGTCCAACTTCCTTTTTTTTCCTGTTGGTTCCCTGTAAATCTTCCTCCATTATCCTTATCGTATTCGTTATCTGTTCAATTATTTGTGTCCACCTATCTTCCAGTTTTGTTAGCATTTTGATTACAAGCATTTTAAACTGCGCATCT